>LPNX010115401.1:392741-476878 GCA_001517045.1 Pseudotsuga menziesii
TGGTACGTGCTGCGAAAGTTGTGACCCATTCGAAAGACTATGGTTCGTCACAACCCAGCCCAGGAAAAGAACCTGATCCACCAGGGTCCCCTTTGCGTATTGATAAACCTATGGATAAACCTAAAGCTGCACCTCGCATTCCTAAGGGAGTCCTTAAGCGTTCGGGGCACAATCCTAATGCCTGAGCTACCTAGAACTATTCAGTTGTCGAGGATTTGGGCCACACTCCTTGTGCGATGTCTGCATTGGAAGTGCTTCAGAGTTGTCCTTCGCAAAGGAAGGCGTTGCTTTTTGCCCTTGGTGTGAATGATGATGATTCTTCCTCCGTGATTAAATTTGAAACCGCAGGACTTCAGCCTCACTTGCCTTATTATGTGTCTCTTTTGATTCATGTAGAATGTCTTAATATGATTGTCAAGCGCACTGTGATTGACGAAGGCACTGCCGCTTCTGTGATGTCTTTATCATGTTGGAAGTGTTTAGGTTCAATTGAGCTGTTTAAATCAGCGACCATGTTAACTGCGTTCGATGGGAGATCGTTTAGGCTACACGACATCCTTCCTTCCCTTAAAGTCTGTTTGGGAGGGAAGACCATTGCGATAGAGGTCAAGGTGGTTGATGCGCCCCTTGACTAAAATCTCTTGTTGGGTAGGAATTGGATGTACAGTATGCAAGCCGTTGCTTCTTCCCTATTTCGCATTGTATGCTTTCCATTTAACGAGAAGATAGTCACGATTGATCAAACGACATTCAAGAATCCATCTATTACCGCATCTTTGGGAGCTTCGATCCCGATCGTTGAACACTCTCAACCGACAACTGGGAGTGTGGGTGTAGGCATGTATCCATCCCTCATGGGAAGCTTTAGTTGTCCTGCACTGATTCTTATGATAGGGTCTAGTTCTGGTGAGGCTTCGACATCTTTGAGACCGGTGTCTTTTCGCATGAGTCATATGGAAGATCCTTGGATTCTTCCTACACCGAGTACTCCGAGTGAGCCCATCATGATGGACGTGCCGTTGCCTGCAACTATGATAGCTTATCAAGCTAATCTCAAGTGTGTTGCAGAGCCTAGTCCTTCCTCTTCGCGGAAGGAGGAGGAGGACCCTTATGTGCTCCCGGCATGGGCAGTGCATTCTTCTCATGCGCACGAATGCCTTGATATGGTTTTCCCTTCAGATGAAGCGATTATTGAGGCTATGTCGGGAGTTGAGACACCATGGGAGGAACTCCATCATAGATCTTACTTTCTTCCCGAGCTTGACCACTTGGAGCGTGAGGAATTTAGGGCGGTTCTTAGTGAGAGAGTTGGTAGTCCTATGGTTCCATTAAGCTCTCTTGGTTTGATGGATGATGGAAACATGGCGAACATATCTTCAATGATTCCTATCAATATCTCTCGCGATCCTGGTAGGATAGAGAATGTCTATATTGGGGTAGAATGTTCCCATGCTGAGATTCAAGAATACACCGAGCTATTTAAGGAATTCCGTGATATTTTTGCTTGGTCTTACGACGAAATGCCAGGTATCGACCCTCGTATTGTCAAGCACAAGATTAAGACTTATCCCAACGCTAAGCCTGTTCGATAACGCTTGCGTGCGGTGAATCCTAGGAAAGCACACGTGATTAAGGCAGAGATAGAGAAACTGTTAAAAGCCGGTTTTATCTATCCCATTCCCTTAACGGAGTGGGTTTCAAACCCCGTTCTGGTGGGTAAGAAGCAGGGAGCGATCCACATATGTACTGATTTCCATGATTTGAATCGTGCCTATCCTAAGGACAATTTCCCCACACCATTTATTGATCAGATTTTGGATGAGTGTGCAGGTAGCGAAGTTTTTTCCTTTATGGATGGCTTTTCCGGATATAATCAGATACAAATTAAACCTAAGGACCAACATAAGACTGCATTTATTTGTCCTTGGGGAACTTTTGCATATCGAAAAATGCCTTTCGGCCTTAAAAATGCCGGAGCTACATTTCAGCGGGCAATGACCTTGATCTTCCACGATCTCAAGTTGATTATCAAAGTATTTTTGGATGACCTTGCTGCTCATTCTCGTATGAGAATGCGTCATCCCTATCACTTGAGATTGGTATTCGAAAGATGCCGGGATTATCTGGTTAGGTTAAATCCTCATAAGTGCATCTTTTGTGTGAATTCAGGTCGTTTGTTAGGATTCATCGTTTCTAAAGAGGGTATAAGAGTCGACCCTTTGAAGGTTGAGGAAATACTTCAGTTATCTCCCCCGAAGAATATTCATCATCTTCAATGTTTGCAAGGCATGGCAAACTTCTTACGGAGATTTGTTGTCAACTTTGCGAATTTGACTAGAGGCTTCATGCGTCTATTGAAGAAGGACACCACCTTTTGTTGGGATGAGCTAGCCCAGGAGTCCTTTGATGCACTCAAGCGAGCCCTAGCATCGGCCCCGGTGATTAGTCCCCCAGATTATAGCCATGCTTTTCTACTTTATGTGGCCGCGTCCATGGAGATGATTGGTATTGTTTTGGTTCAAGAGGATGAGGAGCTCCAAGAGCATGTCATATACTATTTGAGCTGGAACCTTATTTACGCAGAGATTCATTATTCTCATGTCGAGAAGCTTGATTTAGCTACCGTACATGTGGTTCAACGGTTGAGACATTATATTCTCCTTCGCCAGACCTTGGTTGTAGCCCATGTCAATCCGTTTCAATTTGTCCTCACTCGAAGGATGATTGGAGGAAAATATAATAAATGGATTGTCATTCTGCAAGAATTCGATCTTGAATTTGTTTCGGCAAAATCGAAGAAGTCTTTAATTTTTGCAGAGCTTATATCGGATTTCCCAACCGAGGCCGAGGAGTTGGTTTGTGAAGATACGTTTGTCAATGAACACATCTTCTTAATCTCAACTTTAGACCCATGGTATGGGGATATCATAATGTATTTACAAACATTGAAGATCCCTACTCACCTCTCACAGGATGAACGACGACGATTACATCATGGTTCTAAGAACTACCTCATAGTGGATAACACTTTGTACCGCCATGGGGTAGATTCCATTTTACGACGTTGTTTAACTCATGAAGAGGCTAAGGTAGTGCTGAATGATTTCCATGGAGGGGCGTGTGGTGGTCATTTATCTGGTATTTCTACAGCTTAAAAGATCTTAAGAGTGGGTTATTTCTGGCTGTCGATCTTTAAGTATTGTGTAGATGCGGTCAAGAGGTGCCACCCTTGCTAGGTGTTCGCACGTAATATGCGCTCGAAACCTGCCCCGTTACATCCCATTATCACCGTTGGTCCCTTCACTAAGTGGGGGCTTGATTTTATGGATTGCAACCCAGCTTTGGCTGGGGGGCATCATCATATCATAGTGGCTATTGATTACTTCACGAAATGGGCTAAGGCTATGCCTACAGTTAAATCCGACGGTGAGACAGCCACCCACTTCGTATTCAACCAGATTATTACTTGGTTTGAAGTTCTGAAAGAGCTTGTCACTGACCATGGCTCGCACTTTCAGAATCATATGATGGAAGAGTTGGCATCAAAGTTAGGGTACAAGAAAGAGCATTCCTCTTCTTACTACCCTCAAGTGAATGGACAGGTTGAAGCAGTGAATAAATCACTCAAATCCATTCTCCAATGAACCATCGCACAAAGAAAGAATAATTGGCACATCATGTTATATCCTGCTTTGTGGGAATATAGAACCGTTGTTAATACTGCCATGGGTTTTTCTCCATAACAACTTGTACATGGAGTGGAGTCAATATTGCCGGTTGAATGCGAGATTCCTTCTTTGAAGCTAGCTGTAGAACTCTTACCAGACACTTCACCATTTCTAGGAGTGTTTGGTCCACCTTGAGCAACTTGATGAGCAGCGTCGGGATGCCTTGGTGGCTCTAGAAGTAAATAAACATCATGTAAAGGTCTAGTATGATAAGTCTGTCTGTCCAAGGAGGTTTAGTGAGGGAGACTTGGTCCTTTTGTGGGATCAACCGAAAGAACCCTTGGGGGCAGGAAAATTTAATCCCATGTGGTGGGGTCCTTACATGGTCAAACGTGTGTTAGAGAAGGGTGCTTATGAGTTAGTGGATTACGAGGGAATGGCCTTGGCAGAGCCTAGAAATGGGCTCTATCTCAAGAAGCACTATGCATGATTTTCAGCCAAGGATGGTTATTGTAAATTATTGTACAGTTTTGTATAGTTAGGTCTTTTTCTTATAGTGATCGGGTTTGTGATTAGTTTCCTTTTCTCTTGGCAGATGTCAATGGAATCTTCCACCTACATAGGATTCGCAGATGGTGCGAGCCATCACACTCAACACTCAGCCTCTACTGCTTGGGTGATTTATACTCCTATGGGTTAGGTACTGTCTTCAGGAGGCATATGTCTGCGGCCATCTTCCAACAATGTTACCGAATATAGTGCCATTATTGAGCTTCTGCGGGATGCCATTTTACATGGCATTCTCTCTCTTGAGGTATGTCTTGATTTAGATTTAGTAGTGTCACGGTTTAATGGTTTGTACCTTGTTAGAGATCCGACGTTATTAAGAAGATTCATACGTGTGAGATTATTAGAACGGAAATTTGACAATATAACATACATACACATTCCAATAATTAATAATCAAGTTGCTCACTCATATGCTAACTACGTGTTAGATTGGCATTTGTTTCATATACAATAAATTCATCACAAACACAATTTTTACACATGTAAATAAATAAACCAATCACCATAAAACTTTTTATATAACATCCTGTTGTGCCCCTGCTCAACAGCCCTTAAAAAATAACATATTTCATCAAACAAAATCCTCTTTTGTTTTGATGAAATGTTCAAATTTTAAAGGAACAAATCTAATGAATTACCAGCTACTTAAAGGGTGGCCTTCCTTGAGCTACTGATTCAACGAAATTCCATATTTTTAAACAACCTTTGTGAACTATATTAGATTAACGAAATCACTACTATGAAGTTATTATTTTGGGTGGATTTATACTTAAAAAAATCAAAGGATGAGTATTAATGATTCCCATACCTGTTATCGTCATCCTAGTCTTGCATCTTATCCAAAACATTATAAATTGATTTTATTGTTTGATTTTGTTACTATAACTATTTATAAGGTTACGATATCGGGATAGTTGATCTTGGTATGGTTTGTCACATTATTATGGATTTCATTTGTAAGTTGATTAATGGTTATGAATGGTCGGATCTTTATAACTCTGATAAAGCCTAGAGTGTCCAAGGACATATGTTTTACATGCCTTATCCTAAGTTTACCTTTTTGATTACAAACCATAGTCAATGTCACCATAGCAGTTTAATGTCGATTGTTGTATGGTTTATATTGCAAAGTCTAGTTTCGACGTGATGGTTTGTATGATGTTGTATTGTCCGCCACCTTTGAAGGGTAAGTCGAATCTACGGTAAGGGTGATATGTATTATGGTTTATCGTCAGATCAATTTATGCCGTCGCCTCCAATTCTGATCCACCTGTTGTGAAGTCGATATGGTATCATTATACTGGTACTGAACCCTGTCCATCACGTTTAAGTCCCAGTACTTGTCGTCCATCGTGGCTATTTGTCAATGAAACACCTGTTTCGTGTACAACGAAGGGCTTCATATCATTAATACCGAATAAATAATGATAACATGAGTTATCTGGAGTCTTCGACCGTCATTCCTCATTAATCGATTACCTCTTTGAGCGATAATGTATTGGTTTGTGTCGAACTTGCAGGGGTGTAGTCTGCGTTTGTTCATGGCTTATTTTGCTTATCACAAGGTTAAGTTTCATTACTTGTTCTTGCTCAGTCTTTATCCCGAGTGCTCACTATCTGGTTCTCTGTCTTGTGCCGAGCTGTGGTATTTGTTTTGTGTGCGGTTACGTGCCTTGACACAGTCAGTCATGGCGCCAGTGGTGAGGGTCGAGCCTTGCGAAATGAAATTGCAGGATTCGAACCCTGAGCTACTAGTAAAGGTTGAGGCTATTGGGTGGATGCCGTTTATAAGTAAATTCTCTGATTCGAACCCCGAAGTCACAAGGGTTTTTGCTGTGTCGTTGGTTGATTTTCAGGCCGAAGTGGGTGATCTCCGTTTTCGGGTGGACGAGCGATCAGTGGCGCTTGCCACTGGTCTGTCATTGAACGGCGAGAGGTGGTTTAAATATAAGCGGATGGACATTAGTGAGTGGCGACAGCTACTAAAGAACCCATGTCAAGAAGTATCGTTCCGCAGTGGAGTAGCTCGCAAATACTTCAAAAGGGAATGGCGTCCGGTTCTGGATTTAATCCACAGATACTTGACTTGTGAAGGTCGCTTGTCTTCAGCATACGTCTATCATCTCAGGTTGATGTCTGCATTTATAGGTTGCCCACTGAACTTACCTTATTATCTGTTTCAAAGTCTGTTTAAGATGTCTGCTGCAATTAAAAAGGGTCATAAGCATGTTAGTCATAGTCTCTTTCACCATGGCTTAGTCCGCATGTTAATTGATAAGGAGCTGTCAAAGTCAAACCGGTCCTCGGATGAGTTCGTCGAGTCCAATGGCTTTTTGCCTTTTTGCCATTGTCAGTTTGACAACCCTGAGGAATGCAACAAGCATAAAGAGCCAAGTCCAGTTTCATTTTCTTATTTACGTAAACCCCTGTCAAACCCTGACCGTATGAGTCCTGAACCTTGCAATGATCCTGTGTCTACTCCAGTGAGAAGCGCTGATACTCCTCTGTTTTCTAAACGTGTGAGGAGATTTTCATCTTTGTCACCGATTACGCCACAAAACAATATTGATAAAATTTGCAACCATGCAAGAGACAGACCGAAAGCCAAGTTGGTGGGTAGATTTACTAGGAGCATGGCAAAAGGTAATACTGTCAAAAACCCCGTGCCTGACAGCGTTCAGGTTGAGACGGTTGTCATAGATGATGAAGAAGCAGATCTTCCACTGCCTGTTAATGATAATAATGTTCAGCCTGAGTTTGTTTCAAACCTTGTTGATAAGAGTCCTCCTGTGATTGGTAAGGATATTCCTGTGTTTGATAAAGACGTTCGGGAGGATCTTGTTATTGATCTTTCATCTAAAGAGAAGTCTGTAGAGACAAGTTCACCTGGTTCTCGTGAAGTTGGGGATATGATGCACCCATTGTTTGTGAATTGTCTCTTAGACAAAATACGCAGGATGGAAGAAAGGGTGAATGAAGTGATAGCCAATCGCGATTTGATAGAGGCCGATAATCTTAAGTTAAAGGAGCAAATAGACTCAAGTGATAAGCATCTCTTGGGTCTGAAAAATCATAAGAATAAGCTAATTAGAAGGGTTCTTAAATTACAGAGTGAGAATGATAAGAACAAAGAAAAGGTACGGGAGCTTAATGCTCAGGTTGCGCTTAAGCAGTTTAAGGGTCAGTCGCCGAGTCAGTCGAGTGGTGTGAACATCCAAGTCTTCAACGTGCCTGTAAATTTGTAATGTTTTTGGGGTGTATTTGCTATCGGTTTCCAATTTTGAAGTTATGATGGATTAATGATCAGGTTATTTCTGTACAGGTATTGGCTTGTTTTATTTTTGTTTATTACATAGTTTTTGTTATTTCTATTTTTGTATGTGTGCTAATTATATAACTTTCGTGTGTTGCATTGCAGGCGATATGGTTGCTGTTCTTGCTCAGATTTTGATGGTTGTTTGTTTTTGGATGATCCCCCACATGATCGGAACAAATCGACTATTAGGCCTTCCAGGTGTTGTTTCATCGTTGAAGTCTTCGATTTTTATGGATCGAATCTTTACCATTTCTAGGCATTTTTTTTACGTATATGGAAAAATGACATGTCTTACTTGTCATTTTTAAGAGAAATTGGTTAGAGGGTTTGATTTTGCTATCTCTAGTTTTTAGGACTGTTTATCTTTGGAGATTACATGTATTTAAGGGGAGATAGCATGTGGGAGAAGGGCGTCGATAGTTGGGGGAAAAGGGACAACAAGACTGCGGTTTGATCTTCTGTAACTCAAGACAGTTTCCTATCAGCAGATACAATCTTTAAACTGGTGATAACTTATATATATGTTTACAGTTTTATACTTAGCACATGTGTATGTTATCCCTGGTCTTGTTACTGTTTTTCTATATTATTCATGTTTGTCATAATCTCTTTTATGAAATTGTGCAATTATATTATGTTTGGCTATTGACTTATGCTGATTATCGATCTGTTAATGAACGCCATGTTGTAAATTGATGACTGACATCGTTATGTACGTGGTTTACACGTCTATTGTATGATCTTGGTGATTTCTAAATTTATTTTGAAGATTTTGAAGATTATTGATAGTCCTGTTAGCAGACCTGATTTCAGTTTAAATTTCGCATTGCTCCTGATCAGGATAGTACGTAGGTTAGGATAATATGTTTTTCTTTTCTGTTAATTATATTGTTAAAAAATCTATTTGAAACAGATGTTTATACTCATGTGATAAGCAGATTATTCTTTTCATTGTTGGTTAATGTACAGATGTATATAATGTATCTTTGTTATTTATCAAGCTTGTTAATAGTTATTTAATTTTCTATCTTTATAAACTGATTTAACTTAGTTGATAAATACTCTAATTAATAACATTTATTAATTTTTACAGACATAGATACATATCTGATAATAATCAGTAGTGTTAGATCTATTTCTTAGATTGTTATATAGTTAGACTTTTAGGCTAACAGAGCCTTTAAACCTGTCGGGAACAACCATCCTAAACAGCTTGGAGCCTGCCTTAAGGATCCCGGTCTGGGTTGTCTCCCCCGTTGCGTGCATAGTCATCTACGCCCGTCAACACATCCAAAATGTGGTAATACATAGTGTCATGATACAAAATTGGGGCTCTCGAGCCACCAACATATAATACACGGTAGTACACAATGTATAGACTCCCAGGTATCTAATCCTATGGAGGAGGAGGGGGGTTGTGATCATGGAAGGTCACTACGGCTCTAGCTAGCCGTCAGAATAATCGCACCCATGCTCATGGTACTCCCACCACCTGGCGCTGCATAGCCTCAGGCAAGTCCTCGACTTGCGCCATGGGAACCCTATGTGTCAGCCTCACAAAATTGGTATGAATGCTCTGGAGCATCCGCTCCGCATCCACACCCGTGATATCATCTCCTCTTCCCCTCCGTTTGTGATGAGGGAAGCCTTCCGACCGCCGTGGTCCTACATCTGCACACAAATGGTAGATGTCACTATGTATTGTCACGCAAAAATATGTCTTTTGATTCCATATAATCAGAAAACACAAAAAAATTAAATAAATCAAAAATTTAAAAAGGGAGGGTCGAGATTCGGTACCTATATCACCATATGCCGATCCTGGTGGTTGTGGCATGTCCGGGTCCTCCCGGAAATCTATCCCCGCATAGGGGTAGTCATTGATGGCAACTATCTTTCGTCGCCCCATGGAATGAAGTCAGCTGGATAGGGGTTGTCCACCCTACCACCCCCTAGTCTACGCATCGCATCTGCCCAACGCCGTTGGGCTGGATGTCGAACCCCATGAAGAGGAACGTCAACTCTGGGGTTCAATCCTGGAACACTCTCGAAGAAAAATGTGCTCAATATACTGCTGAACCCGAAGTTCCACACTCTGCTTGCCTTACACTCACTGAGCTGATGTTGCTAATATGCCATGGTTAGCTCAGGATGCAGTGGCTGTCCCAGGTGATCAACATCCTTTACCTAAGCATCCTGAGAAGTTGTTACCCAAGTTCAACCCTGAGTCGAAAGAGCCAGTGGAAGATCATGTCAAGAAGTTTATGTTAGCTGTTCGGCTCCTGGATGTTGAACATGAAGACGTAGTCTGTCGGATTTTCCCTTATACATTCGAGGATAAAGCATCGACATGGTATTTTTCGCTTACAGCTGGTTCCATTACCAGCTGGAACGAATTCGACCTTGCTTTCATGAACAAGTTTGGAGACGACAAGACTCCAGCTGCCTTGGTGCTAGAATTGTCTAGAATTCGCATGGAAACCAAGGAAAAAGTCAAGGATTTCAACCAGGGATTCCTTACTCTAAGAAATAGGATCCCTGCTGCTTCAAGGCCAGCTGAGGATGCCACTATTGAATTTTACACTTCAGCCTTGCCTGTGTCAATGGCCATGTTTGTCAGACAAAAGGCCAAACTTACCCTTGTTGAAAATTTTGAAGAAGCAATTAAGGTTGAGAAAGATATGTCTACCATAAAAGCAAATCCTGGAGTAGACACAGATGCTGCATCTTCTTCTCGTAAGAAGACTGACAGTCCTACCAAGAACACAAACCCTGAGAAAAAAGGTCAGGATTCATTAGACCTAGATAGCCTACAAAGAGTTATTAAAAAACTGTCTAATGAAATCATTGATTTAAAGAAGGGCACTTCTGAAAACACTCCTCCTAAAGAACCACATAGACAACTTTTCAGAAGGCCATTCCCGAATACAGCTCCCAGACAGACTTCACCCTCTGAAGCTAATAGTGTTGATGAAATTAACAGTTTCCTCAAGCTATTAGTTTCAGGTCTAGAAACATTAGCTGAAAACAAAACTCAATCTTCAGGATAGAGTTCTGAAGGCACCCAAGATAAAGATAATGACACAGAAGATAAACCTCCTCAAGTTATCAGCCACTTCTGGGATACTTCAGAATTGACTGATGATGAAGATGTAGGTGTAGTCAATGTAAACCAGCATCAGTATAACACTAGAAGCAAGAAATATCAACCCTTAGGGGAACCTTCTACAACTGCTACAGATAATAGTTCAGCTGCACAAACAAAAACTCAACCTGCAAATAGTAAATCTGCACCCTCTCTTGATTTAGAATATGATCTGATTGAAGACTTAAAGAAAATCAGAGCGAATATCTCTATCTATGAACTACTTATGTTACCAGTGATTAGAGATAAAATGATGCAAGGGGTGTCTCCAAGTAAAAGTGGAAAAACTCCTTCAAGTCAAAACAGCTCTGCTAACACTAAAGATAACCCAACAAAATCTTCAGTCAATGCATCATCTATAGGCAAGAAATCTGATTCTTCAACTCCACCTTTTTTACTTATGTTTGAAATATGCAATCGTAAAGTACACAACTGCATGATAGACTCAGGGGCCTCCAAGAATGTTATGCCATACTCTGTATGTAAAAAACTTAATGCTGTCCCTGTACCTTATGATACAAGTATTGTACAGCTTGATCGTTCAAACGTAAAAGTAATAGGTAAGTTGAATGAGGTGCTGATAAGGTTAGCTTCGAATCCTCAAGTCCATTTTATTATTGATATAATCGTAGCAGACATCCCAGAAGCATATGGTCTATTTTTCAGTAGAGATTGGTTTGAGAAACTGAAGGGATATTTTGCTACTAATTGGTCACACTTATGGATATCTCATAATGGTCGCCCGAATAAAATCAGAATTGATTGGGAACGCTACATGAAGCATACCGTCACCGAATTGGATGATTCGAATGAACCGGTATTATTCACCGACACCATAATGGGCAACTATCTGGCAGACTAATTCTTTGGGGATTTTGAAGCTGAAACTTCATCAATAACAGGTGCATAACAGCAGTATGAAATTTGCCATTTTTTGCAAGTTACAGATGAAATTCAAGCCCCAAACGCGACACACTTAGATCTGAACAATGGTCTTTGGTCTTTATATTTCGACGGATCTAAGTCAAAAGAAGGGGCTGGTGCAGGTTGCTTGCTGATAGACCCCTATGGGAAAATATATTTCATTGCCTGCAGGTTAGAATTCGAATGCACCAACAACGTGGCTGAATACGAAGCTCTGATTCAAGGGCTGAAAAAAGCAATTGACCTGGGAGCCAAAGCTTTGGTAGTGTTAGGGGACTCTGAGATAATTGTTAGACAGGTACGTAACACTATACATTGCATTGCTAGACACCTGAGAAATTATCAGGTAGAGGTATGGAATTTACTATTAGCATTTGAAGCATTTAAAATAAGTTCCATCCCTCGTTATCTAAATCAGGAAGGTGATCTTTTAGCTAATTTTGCTTCAAGGTTAATTCCATCCGAAGGAATGCTTACTTATTCTTTCTCGGTTGAATTGCTTTTCAGACCTTCTATACCTGACAACATAGCAAATTGGAGAGTCTTCGACAATGACGAGTAGTTGATCGATTTTCTGACTTTGAAGGATACTTTTAAGGATGCGGTCATTGACTAAATGACTCACGATGAGGATCTATATAATTTTGCGGTAATCCATAAGCCTTGCTCAATTCATGAATCTCTCAATCAGGTTAGTGCTCTTCCCAGATCAGTAATCAAACTTGAGAAATTCTATGACTTGAAGGATAAATTTAAAGCTGCAAGGAATTGTAAAACTAATAGCTCCATCATGCAATCTGACATTGTAAATCTTGGTACTGAACACAACCCTCAATGTGTAAATCTGGGTAGTACATATACTCCCCAGGAAAAAACAGCCTTCATTAAACTCTTCAATGAGTTCAAAGACATATTTGCATGGACGTATGACGACCTGAAAATATTTGATCCTAATATAATGCAACATGTCATTCCTATGAAACCAGAGGCTAAGCCTTTTCAACAGAAATTGAGGAAAATGCATCCTAGCCTAGAACCAGCTGTCAAGAAGGAGCTGAATAAACTCCTTACCGCTAGAATAATTTTCCCGGTTCGGCACGCACAGTGGGTGGCAAATCTTGTCCCCGTCAGAAAGAAAAATGGTGATATCAGGTTATGCATCGATTTCTGAAACCTGAATAAAGTTTTAGATAAGGACAATTATCCTGTTCCTCCAATGGAGAAAATCTTGCAACAGGTCTCCGGATCTGAAATGTTTTCACTTCTAGATGGCTTTTCAGGGTACAACCAAGTGTTGGTATCCAAAGCTGACCAGTTGAAAACAACCTTTAGGACTCCTTGGGGAACCTATGCCTATAGGAAGATGCCATTTGGTCTAATAAATGCCGGAGCAACATTCCAGAGGGCAATGGATATCGCCTTCAGAGGTCTGATCGGTAAGTTTGTTGTTATTTATCTTGATGATATTACTATCTTTTCAAAAAACATAACTGATCATTTAACTCATCTCAGGAGAGTTTTTGAGCATTGCCAGAAGTATGGGATTTCTCTAAATCCTAAGAAATCTATCTTTTCTGTAACAGAAGGTAAGTTGCTGGGTTTTGTTGTTTCTAAACAAGGCATCAATATCGACCCAGAACGCACCCGTGCCATATCACAGATTTCGATGCCTCACTCAAAGAAGTCCATGCAGTCGTTTCTTGGGAAGATAAATTTTGTTTCTAGATTTATTCCTGGGTTCACGGAAATTGTTAGGCCGCTTCAGAAAATGATCAAGAAAGATGCTAATTTTAAATGGTCCACTGATGAGAAGCAATCTTTTCATGACATCCTAAAAGCTATTGCTGAAGCTCCTACTCTAACTAGCCCAGATTTTTCCAAACCTTTCATTTTGTATACGTTTGCTTCTGATTCTTCATATGCTGCTGTCCTGACACAGAAAAACCAGGAAAATAATGAAGCTCCTATCGTTTTTACGAGTTTTGGTTTGAACGGTGCAGAGTTGAACTACCCAGAAGTAGACAAGCAAGCTTTCGCTATTTTCAAATCTGTCAAACATTTCAGGCCTTACTTGCTGAAGTCACACACCAAAGTCATTGTACCATATTCTGCAGTTAGAAATCTCTTGGTGCAAAAGGATCTTGGTGAAAAACGAGCACATTGGGTCACATCACTTCAGGAATACGACCTGGAAATAAAACCTTTAAAGATTGTCAGGGGACAAGGACTCTGCAAGCTAGCAACTGGGTCTGCGGACAGTTCTGAATCTGATCTGTACTTCTTTAGTGAACCTTCCTTATTTGAAAGGGAATTTTTTCCGATCTCTACTCCTTCTGATTCTTGGTATAATGATATTAAGTTCTTTTTATTGCATGGGAATGCTCCTGAACATTTAGACCCACGTAATAAAAGAGCTTTGAGATTGAGATCTGCCCCTTATCAGCTTATTGATAACATTTTGTTTAGAAATAATTTCGAAGGAGTTCTCCTTCGTTGTCTAGAAATAAATGAGGCTGATAATGTGTTATCTCAACTACATGCAGGACCAGCCGGAGGACACTTTGGCGGAGAAACCACTGCACATAAGATACTTAAAGCTGGTTACTACTGGCCTACATTGTTCAAAGATGCATATGCTTTTTCCAGGGAGTGTCAGGAGTGTCAGAGAGCAGGAGGCAGACCGAAGAAGGCAGCGTTACCCCTCCAGTCGGTTATTATCGAAGTCCCATTGCAGCAATGGGGTCTGGATATTGTTGGCCCGATCACACCAACTTCTTCACAGCAGTATAAATACATTCTGACAGCCACAGACTACTTCACTAGATGGGTTGAAGCCATCCCTTTGCGAGTAGTTAATTCGGAATAGGTGATATCATTCCTTGATTCTTTTATTATCACCAGATTCGGTGTTCCTGAATATTTGATTTTTGACAATGCAACTTATTTTTCTTCTGTTAAATTAACTGAGTTTGCATTGGAAAAGGGAATAAAGTTAAAGTATTCAGCTAATTATTATCCCTAGGGTAACGAGTTAGCTGAATCTTCTAATAAAAATTTAATCAAGATTTTGAAACGTATGGTGGTAAATCATCACAGGAATTGGCATAATGCCTTATCGAATGCCTTGTGGGCTGACAGAGTGACTCCCAAAGCTGCTATAGGAAACTATCCCTTTTTCTTGGTATATGGCAAGGAAGCTATTTTGCCTCCTCATTTGTTCTTACCCTCTTTATAGCTCTCCCAGTCAGTGCAGGAGACACCATGTTCTGCCATGGAGCATCGAATTAACACCTTGCATAAACTGGAGGAAGATAGGGAGTTGGCTAGGAAAAAGTTTGAAAAACACCAGCAGTCTGTGAAGCGTTGGTTTGACCTCAGAAAGTCAATCAGTCGGGATTTGGAAGTAGGTGACCTAGTCCTGAAATGGGACAAGGAGCACGAAGACAAAGGAAAACATACGAAGTTCCAATGCCTGTGGCTGGGACCATTTATTATTACAGAAAAACTTGGTCCTAGCACTTTCAGGTTGCAAACATTGGAAGGTGACATTGACAACCTTCCAGTAAATGGTCACCTGATTAAGAGATATTTTTGCTGATCCCCCTCAAGGGATTATCTTGTATATAACTGGTGTGGTGTGCTTGCTTGGGGGATTTTATTTCCTTTTCTTTTGATTTGTTTATATTTTCCCATATTTATTTGCTGTTTTATTTGCGTGTTTTGAGCCTGATCAATTTATCAAACCTCAAACTGATGGTTGATTTCAACTTCTGTAATTGATCTGCAAATCATGCACGAAGACATTACCGTCCTGGAAACTGTCATACTGTTTTACTTCTTGAACAGAGAATGGTGTTTTCATCATTCTAGATTTTACCAGAAACTTTTAAAACCATGTTAATATTAATTAATTGTATCAGTCTCTGCAAATATTTGCCCAAAGGGATTAGGGCAGTACTTGGTAAAGTTATCTATTTAAATATTTTACGCCATCCCTTCTCGTAAAGAGGATCAAATTTGCCTCCCCATCTGCTAAGATGATCTCATTTGAGATTAACAATAATTACGTTTTGGACAAGGATGGACTTGAATATTTGTAAAAACAATCTGAAGGATAGAAGGTCTCATAACGAGCTGATCTGTTCAGGATCATAGGTTTGCATTCAGTGACATTGTCGTCTCCGGTCATGAAGCCTGGGCAATGACCCTTGGACAGAAAACCCTAAGGGATGAAAGGTCTCATCACAAGCCGGTTCATTTTACTGTAATGCAGACTGGTGACTGACATGGTTACTATCTAGTTACCAAGCATGAACCATGGCCTTCATGAGTAATAAAATTAAAAGAAAATAATGGTAACAGTTCACCCCGACCAGAATTGTATATTTATAACTAGCAGATGGGATACTGGCATTCTGTGGGTTTCGAAGCAACCCTGTCGAGGCTATGGACGCCTGCTGGTAGCAGGGCCATGCTTGTGGTATTGAGATTTTATTCTTTAAGACTAATCCATTTACTGTTTTAGTCTTTAAGGACTGTTTTTTGTTAGAAACCTGATTTTTATCAAATGAATGACTGAAACTGTAATTTTCTGGTAATTTTTAGAACTGTGAAATACTTGAATCTGTTTGAGATGTTAAAATAGTGATCTCTGTATAATGGCTCATATTAAGGATTTAATTTCTTTGTTCGCATGATTTCAGGTCAAAGAACAGAGATAACTGTTCCGCCCAGCAAGTCGCCATCTGTTGTGCCCCTGCTCAACAGCCCTTAAAAAAAAACATATTTCATCAAACAAAATCCTATTTTGTTTTGATGAAATGTTCAAATTTTAAAGGAACAAATCTAATGAATTACCAGCTACTGAAAGGGTGGCCTTCTTTGAGCTACTGATTCAGCAAAATTCCATATTTTTAAACAACCTTTGTGAACTATATTAGATTAACGAAATCACTACTATGAAGTTATTATTTTGGGTGGATTTATACTTAAAAAAATCAAAGATGAGTATTAATGACTCCCATACCTGTTATCGTCATCCTAGTCTTGCATCTTATCCAAAACATTATAAATTGATTTTATTATTTGATTTGTTACTATAACTATTTATAAGGTTACGATATCGGGATAGTTGATCTTGGTACGGTTTGTCACATTATTATGGATTTCATTTGTAAGTTGATTAATGGTTATGAATGGTCGGATATTTATAACTCTGATAAAGCCTAGAGTGTCCAAGGACATATGTTTTACATGCTATATCCTAAGTTTACCTTTTTTATTACAAACCATAGTCAATGTCACCATAGCAGTTTAATGTCGATTGTTGTATGGTTTATATTGCAAAGTCTTGTTTCGACGTGATGGTTTGTATGATGTTGTACTGTCCGCCACCTTATAAGGGTAAGTCGAATCTACGGTAAGGGTGATATGTATTATGGTTTATCGTCAGATCAATTTATGCCGTCGCCTCCAATTCTGATCCACCTGTTGCGAAGTCGATATGGTATCATTACACTGGTACTGAACCCTGTCCATCACGTTTAAGTCCCAGTACTTGTCCTCCATCATGGCTATTTGTCAATGGAACACCTGTTTCGTGTATAGCGAAGGGCTTCATATCATTAATACCGGATAAATAATGATAACATGAGTTATCTGGAGTCTTCGACCGTCATTCCTCATTAATCGATTACCTCTCTGAGCGATAATGTCTTGGTTTGTGCCGAACTTGCAGGGGTGTAGTCTGCGTTTGTTCATGGCTTATTTTGCTTATCACAAGGTTAAGTTTCATTACTTGTTCTGCTCAGTCTTTATCCCGAGTGCTCACTATCTGGTTCTCTATCTTGTGTCGAGCTGCGGTATTTGTTTTGTGTGCGGTTACGTGCCTTGACACAGTCAGTCATGGCGCCAGTGGTGAGGGTCGAGCCTTGCGAAATGAAATTGCTGGATGTGAAACCTGAGCTGCTAGCAAAGGTTGAGGCTATTGGGTGGATGCCGTTTATAAGTAAATTCTCTGATTTGAACCCAAAAGTCACAAGGGTTTTTGCTGTGTCATTGGTTGATTTTTAGGCTGAAGTGGGTGATCTCCGTTTTTGGGTGGACGAGCGATCAGTGGTGCTTGCCACTGGTCTGTCACTGACCGACGAGAGGTGGTTTAAATATAAGAGGATGGACATTGCTGAGTGGCGGCAGCTACTAAAGAACCCATGTCAAGAAGTATCGTTCTGCATTGGAGTAGCTCACAAATACTTCAAAAGGGAATGGCGTCCGGTTCTGGATTTAATCCACATATACCTGACTTGTGAAGGTCGCTTGTCTTCAGCGTACGTCTATCATCTCAGGTTGATGTCTGCATTTATAGGTTTCCCGCTGAACTTACCTTATTATCTATTGCAAAGTCTGTTTAAGATGTCTGCTGCAATTAAAAAGGGTCCTAAGCATGTTAGTCATATTCTCTTTCACCATGGCTTAGTCCGCATGTTAATTGATAAGGAGCTTTCAAAGTCAAACCGGTCCTGGGATGAGTTCGTCGAGTCCAATGGCTTTTCGCCTTTTTGCCATTGTCAATTTGACAACCCTAAGGAATGCAACAAGCATAAAGAGCCGAGTCTAGTTTCATTTTCTTCTTTTACGTAAACCCCTGTCAAACCCCAGCCGTATGAGTCCTGAACCTTGCAATGATCCTGTGTTTACTCCAGTGAGAAGCGCTGATACTCCTCTGTTTTCTAAACGCGTGAGGAGATTTTCATCTCTGTCACCGATTACGCCACAAAACAATATTGATAAAATTTGCAACCATGGAAGAGACAGATCGAAAGCCAAGTTGGTGGGTAGATTTACTAGGAGCATGGCAAAAGGTAATACTGTCAAAAACCTTGTGCCTGACAGCGTTCAGGTTGAGACGGTTGTCATAGATGATGAAGAAGAAGATCTTCCACTGCCTGTTAATGATAATAATGTTCAGCCTGAGTTTGTTTTGAACCTTGTTGATAAGAGTCCTCCTGTGATTGGTAAGGATATTCCTGTGTTTGATAAAGACGTTCGAGAGGACACTGTTATTGATCTTCCATCTAAAGAGAAGTCTGTAGAGACAAGTTCACCTGGTTCTCGTGAAGTTGGGATTATGATGCACCCATTGTTTGTGAATTGTCTCTTAAACAAAATACGCAGGATGGAAGAAAGGGTGAATGAAGTGATAGCCAATCACGATTTGATAGAGGCCGATAATCTTAAGTTAAAGGAGAAAATAGACTCAAGTGATAAGCATCTCTTGCATCTGAAAAATCATAAGAATAAGCTAATTAGAAGGGTTCTTAAATTACAGAGTGAGAATGATAAGAACGAAGAAAAGGTACGGGAGCTTAATGCTCAGGTTGCGCTTATGCAGTTTAAGGGTCAGTCGCCGAGTCAGTCGAGTGGTGTGAACATCCAAGTCTTCAACGCGCCTGTAAATTTGTAATGTTTTTGGGGTGTATTTGCTATCGGTTTCCAATTTTGAAGTTATGATGGATTAATGATCAGGTTATTTCTGTACAGGTATTGGCTTGTTTTATTTTTGTTTATTACATAGTTTTTGTTATTTCTATTTTTGTATGTGTGCTAATTATATAACTTTCGTGTGTTGCATTGCAGGCGATATGGTTGCTGTTCTTGCTCAGATTTTGATGGTTGTTTGTTTTTGGATGATCCCCCACATGATCGAAACAAATCGACTATCAGGCCTTCCAGGTGTTGTTTCATCGTTGAAGTCTTCGATTTTTATGGATCGAATCTTTACCATTTCTAGGCATTTTTTTTACGTATATGGAAAAATGACATGTCTTACTTGTCATTAATAAGAGAAATTGGTTAGAGGGTTCGATTTTGCTATCTCTAGTTTTTAGGACTGTTTATCTTTGGAGATTACATGTATTTAAGGGGAGATAGCATGTGGGATAAGGGTGTCGATAGCTGGGGGAAAAGGGACAACAAGACTGCGGTTTGATCTTCTGTAACTCGAGAGAGTTTCCTGTCAGCAGATACAATCTTTAAACTGGTGATAACTTATATATATGTTTACAGTTTTATACTTAGCACATGTGTATGTTATCCCTGGTCTTGTTACTGTTTTTCTATATTATTCATGTTTGTCATAATCTCTTTTATGAAATTGTGCAAATATATTATGTTTGGCTATTGACTTATGCTGATTATCGATTTGTTAATGAACACCATGTTGTAAATTGATGACTGACATCGTTATGTACGTGGTTTATACGTCTATTGTATGATCTTGGTGATTTCTAAATTTATTTTGAAGATTTTGAAGATTATTGATAGTCCTATTAGCAGACCTGATTTCAGTTTAAATTTCGCATTGCTCCTGATCAGGATAGTACGTAGGTTAGGATAATATGTTTTTCTTTTCTGTTAATTATATTGTTAAAAAATCTATTTGAAACAGATGTTTATACTCATGTGATAAGCAGATTATTCTTTTCATTGTTGGTTAATGTACAGATGTATATAATGTATCTTTGTTATTTATCAAGCTTGTTAATAGTTATTTAATTTTCTATCTTTATAAACTGATTTAACTTAGTTGATTAATACTCTAATTAATAACATTTATTAATTTGTACAGACATAGATACATATCTGATAATAATGAGTAGTGTTAGATCTATTTCTTAGATTGTTATATAGTTAGACTTTCAGGCTAACAAAGCCTTTAAACCTGTCGGGAACAACCATCCCAAACAGCTTGGAGCCTGCCTTAAGGATCCCGGTCTGGGTTGTCTCCCCCGTTGCGTGCATAGTCATCTACGCCCGTCAACACATCCAAAATGTGGTAATACATAGTGTCATGATACAAAATTGGGGCTCTCGAGCCACCAACATATAATACACGGTAGTACACAATGTATAGACTCCCAGGTATCTAATCCTGTGGAGGAGGAGGGGGGTTGTGATCATGGAAGGTCACTACGGCTCTAGCTAGCCGTCAGAATAATTGCACCCATGCTCATGGTACTCCCACCACCTGGCGCTGCATAGCCTTAGGCAAGATCTCGACTTGCGCCATGGGAACCCTATGTGTCAGCCTCACAAAATTGGTATGAATGCTCTGGAGCATCCGCTCCGCATCCACACCTGTGATATCATCTCCTCTTCCCCTCCGTTTGTGATGAGGGAAGCCTTCCAGCCGCCGTGGTCCTACATCTGCACACAAATGGTAGATGTCACTATGTATTGTCACGCAAAAATATGTCTTTTGATTCCATATAATCAGAAAACACAAAAAAATTAAATAACTCAAAAATTTAAAAAGGGAGGGTCTAGATTCGGTATCTATATCACCATATGCCGATCCTGGTGGTAGCGGCATGTCCGGGTCCTCCCGGAAATCTATCCCCGCATAGGGGTAGTCATTGATGGCAACTATCTTTCGTCGCCCCACGAAATGAAGTCAGCTGGATAGGGGTTGTCCACCCTACCACCCCCTAGTCTGCGCATTGCATCTGCCCAACGCCGTTGGGCCGGATCTCGAACCCCATGAAGAGGAACGTCAACTCTAGGGCTCAATACTGGAACACGCTCAAAGAAAAACATGCTCAATATACTGCTGAACCCGAAGTTCCACACTCTGCTTGCCTTACACTCACTGAGCTGATGTTTCATGTTGCTCAGTAGTGTAGTGCTCCAGTCATAAATCGTGCGTCTCATGCACTCCACTGCATAGAACATCAGAGGCCGCGAGGCCTGGTGGAGTGATGCCAAGCCTATTATCATGGCCAATGTCAATAGTATGGCCTTTAGGCCCAACACCTGTATGGCATTGGTAGGGACTTGACTCCCCACCTTCTCTATGTCTGGATAGCAGTACACCGCAATGTACTCATCGATAGTCAGGCCACCTCCTGGCCCACCACGAGAACGAAGGTTCACTACTTCCCCCCGTCGAGAAAGCCCAGTAATGAAGTATATGTCCTCCACCTCTATAGTGAGGGACATCCCATCTTTCTAGAAGGACTCAAAGTCTGGATCCTAGTAATCCACCAGCATTTGCAATAGTCTTGGTTTGGCTCTCAAGCCACCAAGCCACCAAAACTTATAGATTTCACATGGATGTAGAGCTTGTTGAGCCATTAGATCGGCCCTTATTGCCTCCTCTACCTCACCATGTTCACACTCTCTCCACTCTAGGACCATCCTGCACAAGAAATTGCAAATTTTCCCATTAGATTACTTAAAAAACCTTATGCGCGGCCTCATACATGACTGTTTTCCAAACAACCGCGTATGTACGCGACTATGGGGGCATTTTCCACGTATATCCAGCCCTATACGCGGAAAAACCCTCGATTTCCGCGTGGGCCGCAACACCATTTTTAGTTTGGCCTAGAAAACTCAAATGACCATGGAATTTCATAAAAATTGCATCAAAATGGAAGAGAAGAGCATGGGTAAATACCTGGAAGAAACGGTAGTGGATTCCGCCGGCTGGATCTCCTGGAATTCGCTGTTGAAAATCTGAGCTTAAATGGGTAAAAATTTCAAATGTTTTATAATATTTTGAATTGTTTACTATTTATAGAAAATTTTCAAATTTTTGAAAATTTTTACCCCCTTTCCTATAGTTTTGACAATTTTTAATTATTTTGGACCGTTTTTTACCTAACTCATGATGTAGGAGGCCTTTTTTAGTGCCGTTTCAGCCGTTGGATTGACCCGTTCATGCCGATCTCAAGTATCATGTCTAAACTGGCATATAGGTTAGGTTCCATCACTGTTTTCATTTTGCATGACCTTATGACCATTTCATCATAACCATAGGTATGAACCCACTCTATTATGTCACGGAACCTTCTTGCTGTTTTAGAAGTGGCATGATATGAGTGGTAGAGATTCACCTTACATGGGTACCCTAGTTAGCACCTTATTTGCATTTGGTGCCCATGCTGACATTTTCTCCTTTAGGGTGTGGGAGTCCATTGTATAGTACTGCCATGACATTTCGCAAGAGCCTCATACTCCTCTTGATCTTTTGCTGGCCTATTTCCCTCAGGACTCCCTCATGTCAAGTTGTGAATGCATTATCATGAGCTTTTCCTGCCTTATTGAGCTTTATGCCAGCTTCCCTGACATTTCGTTTCAGCCATATAAGCCCGAGCTTGTCTCATGTCTAGCCATGCAGAGCCATTTTTTATATCCTTTGCAGCTTAATTCCCTTTTTACCGGGAGGGGATTTTCCCTCGAGTGTCGATATCCTACACATGTATCCTTGCATTGAGCATAGGTATGTTCCACTACTTGGAACTAGTTTGTTTGTCCCTATGACACTCGTCCCCTCCTAGTCTGTAACTATAAAGCAATTTTATTCTTTTTCAAGCTTTTTAAATATTTGAAAAAGTCCAAAAAAATCAAAAAACCAAAAAGCCAGACAAGGAAAGATGTTATCTTTGGCATCTATCGAGTCGTGTCGCCTTCGAACAGAGCACTGTATATCACATCCATTGGTTGGGTTTATAGTTTGACTTTAGGAGATGTACTTGTTTATCTAAGTTTATCTCCACCGACTGGTTAAGCTTCTAGTCCCCATGGAGCCTCTGTCAATTCCTCCTATGTCGCAGAGATGTCCAAGTTTGTATATCGAGTCTATGTTGCCTTTATTCAGTCACCATACGCCGTTATTCTCTTGTTCGAAGGAAGTTGAAGCCTGAGTCGGCCATTCCTCAGTTATCTCGACTTTGCATGTCAGCCATTCCCGTTACAGTTACTGGTTTGTGCACCTTATGATCGAGTCCTTCCACATTATATAGCTTTGCTGAGTACCTTGTGTTGGATGATGGGGGATGCCTTAATGCCCTCCTTCCAGCGGATTTCATCCCATCGACTTCAGATCATTTATTTTGGGATTGGAATCTAGAGTCATTTTGAGTGTCTTGAGACTTGCAGTCGTCAATGGCAGGTTCTCTTGCCATCGACAGTCTTTGGGAATACATCAATGTATCCTGATCGATGGATCCTCTCAAGTGTTTGACCTCAACACATTTATTCACACTTGTTAGTTTGGACTCCAATACCTTGATTCCCATTTTCATTATCAGTGGGTGATATTGCGTCTATTAACGGTATACATTAATGATCGGTAATCAGACAATGGACTACTATGTTCGACCTCGACACCTCTATTCACATAGTAGGACATGTACTCGTAGCGATTTGTGTAGAGGACTTTCCAGATTGGTGGCATCTCTTATATGCTACCTCCTTGATCATGCCAATGTTCATGAAATTTCAACTCTCGTGACTTGATTCCAGTATAGGTTAGACATTTCCAGCCACTATGGAGATCTTGATCTGTTATATATCTTCAGCCATTATGGAGATCATGGTCCTTTGTATATCTTCATCATGGAGATTCTAATCTATGTATATTGTACGTGGCGATGACCACTTATGTGATATCTTGTATCATGCCTATTCATGGCCATTGTACTCTTATGTATCCGGGACTGCTATATGTATTTGCAGTTATGTGCATAGTTGTATCATTGTACTATGTTGATTGGGTGGCTGGTCTTCCATTTGGGATTCTTCATCACTCCACTTCTGGGATGGACTTATAATTTATTTCGGCCATCATATGACCCCTTTGACCTCACACATTAGGGGGCATCTGTTATAGCTGATTTTACCACTCCAGGTGAATCACACTTTGTATGGCCTTCCCCTGTCCCTCTACAGACTCCTTAGATCCCATGGACCATTTTTTGTCCTTTGATGTTTCCTTGACCATCCCTAAAAACATGTGAAAAATGATACACATGACTTCTAAACCTTTAATCGCGTATATACGCGGGTTTGACCCCTAAAACCGCGTACACCGGGATGTGTACAAAATCCAAATCCTTTTGGAGTTTTCCTTGACATGGATCCGACTCACTTGACTCCTGGCCTTCCCTATGCCTCGAGATCGCTCAGATTCGACCTTTCATTACCCTTTTGAAAAGCTATATAAGGAACTCTATGGTACATTGAAGGCATATGAGAGAATTGAGAGCAAAGAAACTATAGTCCATTGTTTCCGGAACTTATGCTTGAGTCTGCATCCCTTTGTCCCTTGGAGCACTTTTGTGTTCTTCCCAAGCTTGCCTTTTGCTTGTGAGCTTGCTATCGAGAGATGGAGGATTGAGGTGGTGGAGGCCCAAGTGGGGGATTCAGTTTCTTTGATTCGCAGATGTGTCGAGAGAGGTTGTATCTATTGTAATCTCTAATTTATATTAATAGAAATATCTTTTCCTGTTCAATAATGTGTGTTTGAATGAATATTTTATCCATGGGATGATTTCAAATGCTTATACATTGTTGATTATATATGTTAGAATAGATCTAACACCATGATATATAGTATGCTTGTATTGTTTACTTGTTGTTGAGGAAGTAATTTATCAATTCAAGCTGAAGTTGGAAAGCTCAATGGGGATCTACTTCAACCGTCCGAAATAAGGTACGAGGTCTGATCCTTTAGTGTTAGACATTTACTTTCTATTGCATATTGGAAAGGATTGATTTCTGGAGTCAAGCTGTCTGTTGTGGTACCCCAGGCCATAGAAATTTCTCTCCATAACAGTAAGTAAGGCACCTTGACCCATATTGAAAATAAAGCCAAGGATTCCTTCCTACGATAAAAAAGCGGGTACCAATGCTTCAGGACAAGGGGAGACTTTCCATACATCCAGACCCTATGCAATATTTTCTCTAATTCCTTCAAAATTTTAATGTCAAAACGAAGCCAACCCATTTCCATCTACATAATTTCTTATAGTTATGAGACCACCGAGCTCCAAGATTCCTTTTCTCAGGCCTTCACTGTGTCCTCAGAAAACCTTCAATTATAGAAATTCCCAATTAACATCTTTCCTATAAATCACATAATCTCCATGATAGTGATATCCTTACCCACCAAGAGAGCACTTCCCGACCCCCTTGAAGATAACATATTCTTCTTTTTTTGTTTGTGCACAGAGATTTTTTGTCCCTCAGAATGAGCTTCTAGTTTCACCAAATCCAATCTGCTCCCAATAAATCAGCGACCTAGGGTTTCTAAGCAAACATGATGATTATCAAGAGAGGAGTTAATACCCACCATAAGATGAGAGACATCATGTCTCAAGGTAGTTTTGCTTCTTCATGCAAGGGAAAACATCTACACAAAGGGTATGTACCCTTCCCCACATATGCCTTCATATGAGACAATCCCATTAACAAATCATCATCCCACCTCTCCTTCCTATCATTCCATAAGTCATGTAGGAGAATTGGATTTTGAAGGGAGGTGACTTGTACTATGTTATACTCATTCACATGCATACACATATGATTTGATGCTGAGAACATCACCAACTTTGGGAACAGACAAAATCATGTGAAGAGCTTGATGCCTGACAGATTAGGCTGTGACGTAATTCGACTTTCATAACCCCAACCAAACATTGCAACAAGCTGATTGTGAGAAAGCATGGGATCATTGAACCCATATTTGGATTTGAAATGGAATTTTACCTCTTCCTTTGAGCATAAAACCTCATAATCCTTCCTTGATTCATCTAAATAGTCTACTAACTGGCCACAAATCTTGTCCATTCCATCAATTGCTGCCAAAAATGAATCTTTACTTCAAACCCTAACTAGGTTTTCCGAAAACCCTAGTTGGCTTCATCCTCCCCCTTAAATAATGTCACTATTTAGTACTAGTAAAAATCAAATAGTGAATGTGAAAAGCTAATAATATAAGTAAAGCATAATCCATTTAGCAAGTGTTACTTGAGGAATACATAACATAGGTTTGTAGTAAGCACATAGTTATTCATTAATGCATTTTGTATAATTTTGAATTTTGAATTAATAATAACACTCGAAAGAGAGAAACCATGGGTCGTCTTTAGAAAAATTCTCAAATAATTTAATTCTAAATAATGTTAATCTCCCTACAAAATGAGTTTAAAGTCACTAAGAATTTTTTCATCAATGGTACCCGTTGGTGTCCTTTCCACTGACCTAGCTTTAGATTTCCCTCTCTATACAACAAAGCCCAAGATATCATCCTGACGGAACATAAGCCCGTCGACAACACCCGCAAAGGTGTTGTCTCACCCGAGATATGTTATTGGAACTGCCATAACCATATTTATGTAGTTAAGGAAGGGGGTTTCTTTGTGATAAATTAAGACACAACTCGACTGAAATGGAGGGATGGATTACCGGTGGCACATACACACACTAAAGCAGACCGATCCATTGACACATTCACAACATAAACATATACATGTTAAATGATATTCCCTATCATTATTATTGTCATTCCACAACATGAAATAAATGTAAGTGTGACAAACACATAAGGACTTACACAAAAGTTACTCAAATATCTTTGAAGACACAGAGGTTTAATATGGAAACCCATATGAGAAAAACCACAAAGTGCTCTTCATAACGACCTAAACTCCTATTTTCACAGAGGTGAATGCGGTACAATCCTCGCAATCACTCGAAAATGAAAAGAAGGGTAAAGGGAAATCCAAAAAATCTGAAACCAGTAGGAAAACCAAAATACCGTGACTCCAGAGAATGATTCGAAACCGAAGCGGAAAGCTAAGTATCCCTTCCTTTTGTGTGGAGCCGACCACTTCACTAAGGAATGTCCTAGAGATGAAGAGGTTAATAGATTTTTGAAGAATTATATTGCATTGACAGTCTTGATCGACCCTTTCCCATCCCAACAACAATTGATAGACCATGCATCATTGCAGGGAACCTCTTCTTCCATGGAAGATATCAAGATAATGTCTGCTAAAAGTGTTGGATTAACTACATGAACACAGACATATGATAAGACTACAAAGAAAAAGAATGAAAGTGATTTTTCTGAGAAGACTCCTTCTACTAATCCTTCTCCTTCTCCACCTCCTTCTACTATCCCTCTTACCATTGAAAAACAAATCCCTAATGCAATTTTACGTCCTCCTAATAGTACAATCCAGAAGCAGTGTTTAGTCCTAGCGTTCGAGCTGCTCAATTTTATAATATCATCGATGATCTGGCTCAGACACCCTGCGTTATGTCCACTCTAGAAGTACTCCAAACTTGTCCTACCCAACATAAAAACCTGTTGTAATCTCTCAGGGCTCTATATTTGGATAATTCTAATACGATTATCTTTAATGTGGAGAATTTAAACCGAGGCTATCCCACCAACTCACGTTTCTGATCACGACCAAGGTAATTGGTAGGAAGGTTCATCATATCGTACTCGACGAAGGAGCCTCCACCTCAGGTATATCTATGTCTTGTTTGAGAGCCATTGGTTCTCCTGAGGTTAACCGTTCACTGACCATGTCAAAATATTTTGACGGATGAGGTTTCTAGCCCTATGGCTTGTTAGTGACTTTATCTATTGAGCTAGGGGGAAATACCATCTCTATTTAGGTAGAGGTGGTCGAAGCATTGTTGGATTACAACCTTTTATTAGGGAGAAATTTATTTTATGCCATGATGGAAGTTTCCTCATTGGTGTTTGGTTTTCTCCAGTTTCCTCGCCAAGGGAATATTTTGACCATCGATCAGCTTGATTAGTGCTCCCCATACGTCATTTCCATCGCAGTGAATAATGTTTCTTTGTTGGGGAAATCACCCCCTCCATATCAAACCATAGGAAGAGAAGATTCTGAAATGGGAGTCTTTCCATCTAGTTGTTCCCCTCCTATCACTCAAGTTGCCTCGGTGAACATGATATCATCCACTTCCAGTGACATGTCAAAAGACAAATTAATTGCTAAAACACCTTCTCTGAGTCCTTCGGAAGCTTTGTATGATGCCATTCAATCCACTTCTGATACATACATCGATGACTAGCATTTAGTAGCATCAGATCCTTACCATCTACCTTTTTGGCTAGATTCCCCTCTTCCTACTCTCGACTGTCTCTTACATACTTTCCCGTCAGACTAGTTCATTATGGAGATTATGAGTTGGGATATCTCTATGGGAAGATCATCATCATAGATCCTCTTTCTTTCCTAATGCCAATTTAGTAGAACCTGATTTTGTGTCTCTCATTACTTCCGATACTATCGAACATCCTCATTCACCTATGCTTTTGCAAGGTGTTGATTCTAAAGGGAATCTGTGTAACATTACTCAGACTATCACCATCGACATATCGATGAAACTCAGAAATGTTGAACATATTAAAATAGGCCAGAATTGTTTAGCAACATAAATTGAAGTTTATCTGGCCCTTTTCAAAGAATTTCAAGATGTTTTTTCCTAGAGTTACAAGGAAATGCCTGGGATTGATCCATCGATTGTTGTCCATGAGATCAAGACTTACCCAGCTGCAAAGCCTGTTAGCAAAAAACTCTGTCAAGTCCATCTAAAAAAGGTGCAGCTATCAAAGTTGAAGTTGAAAAGATTTTGAAGGTTGTTTTCATCTACCCTGTGTCGTTGACTGAATGGGTATCTAATATTGTTGCTGTCACTAAGTAACATGGCACTATTAGGGTTTGCATCAATTTTAGGGATTTGAATAAGGCTTGTCCCAAGGAAAATTACCCCACTCCATACATCGATCATATCATCGACAAGTGTGCCGTAAGTGTCATTTTCTTCTTTATGGATGAATCATTAGAGAGAATTTGAGGTAAAAAATGGGCCTCCTAAGAGATGTACTACAAAAATATAAGATATATTAAAATATTATGAGTTAGGGGTTTTATGGGGTAGGTATATATGACAACTCATCTCCTACACTATTTTTTATGCACAATATAAATAACCATGGTTGAGTTACTTTTCTAAATTGACTATAAAAAAAATTAATAAAATAACTCTACAATGATGTGACTAAAATTCATTGTAAATTCCCAAAAAATTATTGTCCTTTAGCATTTATTTGTATTGAACTTGTAAATAAAATTAAACAAAAATGAATTTAATTTATATGCATAACTAACATATTTTTTTTATATAAATATCATTTATGAATTTAATTTATTTTAAAAGTACAAGATTTTATATATATATTAGTTTGACATTATGATATTAAATACAATTGAGTGAATATATAATTTAAAATTAAAAAAATATGAAAATGACAATATATTATTTTATAAAAAAATGTGAAAAGACATTTTTATGAATTATGAGTACTTTACATGAAAATGACAATAATATTATTTTATGAGAAAGTGAATTGTGAGTACTTTATTTGAAAATAACAATAATATTATTTTATGAGAAAGTGTGAAATGACTTTTATTGTGAGTACTTCACTTTATGACTTAAAAGTACTTGTACCACTACCTTGGTTAACTATGGGTTTTCATCTGCCATAGAAAATGTGACAAATAAGCATTCTTAACTCATGCAATGCCACCTCAACCATGGGGGATGATGTCATCTACTAGAATGTAATTGGTTGATTTTTATAGTACATTTTGATCCTTTTGAGGCCCATTTTTGTCGTCTTTTTGACTTCGCACCACTACTATTCTCGTGAACCTCAACCCCATGTATTACATTTTGACATGTCAACTACTGGGGGACAAATACTCTCATTGGATTGTCATCCTTCAGGATTTTGACATTGAGTTCGCTACATCTACCTCCAAAAAGTCATTAGTCTTTGCAGAGCTAATGTGTGACCTTCCCCGTGCTATGATGGAAACTGAGCCCACTGACTCACTCCCTGATGAGTTTTTGCTCCTGATTAGAATGATTGACCCCTGGTATGGATATCTTATCATATATCTCCAAACTCAACGATTTTAGTCTAATCTGTCTTGAGATGATCATTGTCACATCTGAAACCACACGAAATACTATGTCATCATCAATGATACCCTATATCGACGTGGTATTGACTCTGTCTTACAACGATGCTTGACACACGAAGAGGCTAAACAAGTTATGAATGATTGCCACTTTGGAGCATGTGGCGATCACCTTTATGGGATGGATATAGACTAGAAAATCCTTCGCACTAGCTATTTTTGGCCCTCGATCTTCAAAGATTGTCATGAAGCGGTTAAGAAATTCCCACCCTGTCAAACAACCAAAAGGAGGCATTAGAAACCATTTCCAACCATTTTCAAACCTTAATTTTTTTTTGGTTCAAATTTGGGATTTTTGATTTGGTTTGCGCCATCTCCCTTTGTCTTTTCAGACAGAGCGGTAGCACCACACTTTTCTCTTAGAAAATGTGCGGTGTTAGGTTAACATCGCTTTTCCCGTAAAGGAAAGGTGCATTGCTTCCATGACACAATTTCCCTTTGAAAAATGATGCAAAAACCCTAAAAATGACCTAAAAAGAAAATCTAAACATTAAAAATTAATGTAGGGGAGAGAGGATTCACCTAGTCCAGACGAAATGCTGAACGATCGCCTGTAGCTCTCACAATCCGTGCATGAAAATTTGACCTTAAAATGGTTTTTTTTCACCAATGTTGGGTAAAAACAAAAATGGTAAAATACTTTTACTTCATTTTTTGGGATTATTTATTAATAAATTTTATTATTTTTACCCTTGATGGTCCTATATTGCTTGAATTTTGGTCAAATTTATGCTTGATGATCTATTATTGAGAATTACAGGGCTCATGGAGAAGATTTCCTGGTTACAGAAGAGTTTTGTTTTCATCTTTTTCATTTTCTACAAAATTGAAAAGGCTTCCAAGCACTCTTGAAACCATAGTCGTGCTCATTAAACGTTAGGACAAAGTTTCGAGTCTACTTTTATCACTTTTTTGGGCTCATTAAATGCTTCATGAAAAAGGAACCATTGTGGAGTTATCTTTAAGCTCTTTTTCGACTCTCGAAATATGAAAAGATTCCTGAGTTAACTTGTCACTTTCACACTCATAAAAGTACTTGAAAGGTCTTCTTGCCGACAATAGTTTACCCCTTTTTTCAGTTTGATTAGACTAGTTACGAAAAAGGTACACTCTAGCCAACTCGTTGACTAGAAGAGTTCTCCAAGGTATTATTTTATACTTTTTTGGGCCTAGTGGACTAAAATTGATGAAAAAGAATTTTTCGGAGTCTTCTTTAGTTTTGTTTAGACTCTCTAAACATGAACGACACCGAGTTTTATTTCATTGGACTTATTAAACTAAGCACTGAAAGGCGATTTCTAGAAATGAACCCCTCCTTGCTTAGGTTCAGAAAACATATGAGAATGGACTTATCTTATTATAAGCTATAATGAGTGTCTGTTACCCTCTTCTAGCTCGTTAAAAAGTAAAGAGGCACTCATCATTCATGATGGAGAAATTAAGGGAAGGAAAACCATGTTTCATTTGTATTAATGATAACTTTCTAATCACCTTTGAACATGGCACATGTCTGCATTTCATTCAAACAGTTGGGTATTCAGCTTGTCTTGGAGCCAATCCACTTTCATGATTCATGTCACTCCTTTGAGTCATTTCAAATAATGCATCGTCTTTCATCACATTATGTCCTGGTATCTTCCTCGTCAAGTCAATGCCGCCAAGTCTTCGGTTGTGCCGTTCAATGTCAAAGGAAATTTGTGTGTCAAAGAATCACCCTTTGTAGTCAATCCTACCTCTTTTGTGTCAGTTACCTTTGAGTAAGTCCCATGGTTACTTCATACTTGATTTTCGAAAAAGTTTGTTTCAAGTTTCATGTTGTTGATGTGGGGTTTATCATGGCCCTCCTTCGACAAGACTATTCTTGTCGACATCAACATAACTTTTAGGAACTAGTCTTAGAAACGAGTTAGTACCTTGAGATATGCATGCCTCAATGACGGATTTTATCACTTTCGACAAATGGATTTCATCATTGGCCTTTGATTGAAAGATTCAGCCCAATGTTCGACATCAGTACATCTATTCACATTTGGGGGAATGTACTAGGGTACCTTGGGAATCATTGACAATAATAGTGATTTCCCTTACACTTGTTAATAATTCACATCATTGACCTGTAGTCAAGTGGTTTCTACCATGTTCGACTTCAATACATCTATTCACATGGATGGAATTGTACTTTCTTGAAAACAAGACGAAGAACCTAGTTGTTCATTAGGAATTTTTCCTCTCGCTAGGTTGTGATGGAGTATTTTGTATGAGTCATTGCATAGATCCACATTGTATGTTCGTGGTTGTGCTTAGATTTGTGTATGTATGACATATATCTACATTGTATGTTTGGTAGCTATGTCCAAATTTGAGTACTCTTCGCATGGATCTACGCTGTATTTCAGTAGCCATGACTTTTTGTATCTTACATGGATTTGCATTGTATTGGTCAAAATCCATGTTGTGAGTCATTTTGGATGTATATCGAAGTGTAAAAGTACTGCAGAATGATCTTGGTTGTTGGATGAGCTCTAACCTTTGGACCTTTTCCTTGAAGTCATAACCTACTCTGTCAAAGTATTTTGCCTATCGTTTCCCTCTAGACTCCTACTTTGGGTGGCATTCTGTTACAACTAAATCTCTTCACTATCATGTTATGAGATGAATATCCCATAGTTTTCTCTAATTCCCCAAGACCTGAAGTGAAAAAAATGGAGAAAGAAGGCTTATTCCCTTATTTTCCCTGGGTCTAAGCCACCACCACACATTGTCAATGGAAAACATGTGATGCTCAAGATGACATTGCACCTTTCTCATTAGCAAGGAGCAAAACTACCACTTGTTTCATTCTTGCAACAAGTGGTTCCCCTCAACACTACTTGTTACCCTTATGCAAAGTGCGGCGCTCGACTTAAAAAGGTAAAAATATGAAATTTCAAGAAGTTCCCCAAAGGAACCTTCATGGAAATTCATCCCTAAGAATATTGATAGGTGGAGATCAAATTCCTTATCCTTTAGATGATCCCACAACCTTCTCCTTTGAATCCTCAACCCATTCTATCAATTATGGCCTTTAAATAGTGGCTTACCCCTCATGGGAAATGAGAGGAAGATTGTGTAAAAGTATCAAGACTTTGGCCAAATAATCCCATAACTTCTTGGATTCATTAGAGGTAAGATGAAGCTTGAGGCAAGGTTCCATTGGTAGAATCTCCCAACACCAAGGCTTGGTTGTGATATATCCCTATTTCATTTTTAATACAAGCATTGTTTTCTTTCCCATAATGTTTCATTATAATGCTTTGTTTATTATATTTCTCCTTGGTCGTCGACATAGAAATATAGATTAGCTTATTACTCTCATGTGGTATTTGTCCTTTTGTGTATATTGTAGGTTCATTCATGACGTAGTTTAATCACAACAAGTTCAGACCTTTAGATATTCCCATTAAAAGGTATGAGATTAGTTAATTCTACTGATCTAGATTTCTAGGGGAAGTTTCTTTGCATTGTAGTGTGTTTTGATCTAGATCTGAACCATCCAGACTAGGAAAACAACCTTTGTATGCATTGGTTGAGAATTTTTGGCAATAGATGGTGAAAGCTAGTAACATTTTACTTCTAGAACAACTCATAATCATCTTTGTCAAGTTCCCAACTTTCTTTTGTGTCCCTTTTTATCCCTTCGTTGTCTTTGGCTTCATTTCTTCTTACATAGGTCATGTATTGTGACATGGCTAGTTCAGGAAACTTTTGTAGATCATGGTCTATGAATCCCATCTTCTTCAAATTTGACATAATGTCTTTCGTAAGATGGATGCCTTTCGGAATGGCTGGCTTAACCAACATATACTTGGCATTCATCCTGATATTTATGCTAGCAGCATCATCTTTCCTTGGGGGAATGTATCCAGGTGACATGGTTACCGACCTAGATCTTGATGCTTCGGCATCATGGGTACCTTTAAATATATGTGGAGGAACAATTCCGTAGCCAGTGTGCTTCTTTCTTGGTCTAATAACCGACTCCAGCCGTGACACAACTTATGAAGGTTCTTCAACAATGGGTGTAGGAGATAAAACCTCCATGCCAGATTCTGTAATAGTGCTAGTGATCGATACCGAAATGAACATACTCAATGAAACAACTTCGGCTCCAAAGGTGTTGCAGATAGATTGACTAACTCAAAGGTTTATTGAATTGAATACAAACAAATTAACAGACTTCCGCGGGAAGATGGAAATAGGTTTTACACATGACAGAAGTCGTTCGCTCACATGGGTATGCAATAAATGGAAAAGGTGGTAGCCAATTATACCACATGGGGCAATCTTTCCCATAATTTCAATAAACCACCAAACTAACCATCACTTCACTCATCATGAAAGAGGGTAATTATTATGCATTAATGGAAGATGTGACAAAAAAATATGCCGCTGAAATCTCCTGTTACTCAACTTAACTGCCCTCTAGCTGTCACTTGTGACATGAGTTCATATTGCAATAGACATATAGTTTGCGACAACATTTCTCTTGTGATAGACATATAGTCTGCACAGTATTTCATACTTGGGACAAAATTAAAACTTGTGACAACAACTATATATAATTTTTTTTTCACACTTGATTTTTCAGTCAAGCAAAGTGCGACTATCCTGTTACTGTTTTATCCAATTTCCATTCACTAATACTTTGAAGGGTGTACCATATAACTTCAGCAACTAGACCGTACCTCCATTGGAGATACATGTGATAACATATGGTCCCAGCTAGTGTGTTTGAAGCTTACCAGGAATTTCAAAAATTTACTATCATACAGGAGAACAAAATCACCAACTTGAAACTGCTTAAACCTGATATGGCAGTCATGCCAAGCCATCTGTCTCTCCTTCTACACTTGATGATGATATCCCATGACAAATCGATCTTCTTCCAACTCTACTAGCTGCGATAATCTTTCTTCTACTGTGCCAACATCTATCATCTCAGTAATCGCAACAATTCTGAAACTAGGTACAATATATTCTATTGGCATGACGACCTCTTGTCCATAAACCAATATGAATGGAGTCTGTCCTATTAACTTTTATAGGTTGTGCGATAATCCCATAATACCATAGGTATATTATGATCCCAATCATCCCTTTGAATATTACATTATCTATGTCAATGTATTATCCAAAATTTTATTGAATTGTTTAACAACGTTGTTCGCTTATGGGTGATATGACGTTGTCTTTCGATGTTGAATATGAAATTCCTTAGTTAATTTTTCAATTAATTGATTCACAAAATGTGTGCCTCGATCACTTATCAAAATCTTTCGGCATCCAATTCGGGTCACTACATAGTTGAACAAAAATCTTGTAGCAGTCGCAACAATACAATATCTTACTGGCACTTCTTCAACTCATCTAGTTAAGTAGTCTGTCCCAGTGATTATATAACATGCACCCGTTATTTTTCCTGGTGGGTTAATAGGAACCAAAAAATAAACAACCAATTTATCAAATGATTTCATAGTGACTTGTGGTACCAATGGCATTTCATCTTGTCATGTTGGTTTTCCAATTCGTTGGAAGATACCACAGTTGCGACAATAATCTCTAGTATTTGTATGCAAAGTAGAACACCATAGTCCGACCTGTAAAATCTTGGGGATTGTTGATTTTCCTACATAGTGGCCTCCTAGAACATGAACGTGTTCTTCATTCAACACCATCGACCGCTCATGTTCCAAGACACAACAACGAAGTATTTCATCTAGTCCCATTTTATATAATTTCCCATCAACCACCTGGAAATATGTAGCTTTTACAATTAATTTCTTCTTCTATGGTTTATTGAATCCTTTTGGTGCATATCCTGTAGTTAATATATGTACAATATCTCTGTAGTGATCATTAATAATCTTGACCACCAAAAAATGTGCATTAGGGAGGATATCATCAAGACTAACATGTTCTTCTCCACTTTCTAATATTGACAGATGGCCAGGTCCGAAATTCAATCAACCTCTCTTAACAATAATCTCAAAATCAAATTCCTAAAATAGGAGAAGCCATCGACATATATTTCCCCCCAACACAGGCTTATTGACCAAATATTTCAATGCATAATGGTCAGTACACATCTTGAAATGTCTTTCCAGCAAGTATTGTATAAACTTCTAGAGAGTATATACCATAGCAAGTCCTTCCCTTTCGATTATGGTATAGCTCTTTTCTGTTGTCAATAACTTTCTACTAGTAAATGGAATGGAATTATCAAGATCCCCCTCGCTTGGCTGTGTGAGTACGACACCGAGCACGACAGACGACACATTGACATGTACATGAAATTCTTTCTTCCAGTCTAGAAATACCAATATAGGAGATGTAACCATCTTATCTTTGAGAACATCCAGACTTTCTTGACATTTCTCATTCCATTGGAATTTAGCATCTTTCTTCAACAATTTCTCCATTAGAGTTGTAACCTCTGCATATCCTCTAATAAATTTTCTATAATACCTCATATGCCCCAAAGTAGCTCTTAGTTGTTTAATTGTTGTGGGAAGAATTGGGTCTACAATAATCACGATCTTGGTAGGGTCCATCAATATTCTATCTCGAAAGAACACATGACACAGCAAGATAAAAAAAGGAGCACAAAAATAACATTTTTTCAAGTTTAGAGAAATCTAAAACTATCTACATCGATCGAGCATCATTCTAAGACTGTCAATATGATTTTTAACAAGCCCATAGACCATCGAATAATCGAAATATACTTCAAGAAATTTATGGATGAAATCTTAAAAGCAGCTACTACTATTCTAGAAAAAATAGCAATGACATTCTTGAGTTCAAAAGGCATTACCGTATATTGGAATCATCCCCATTATGTCGCAAAGGTTGTCTTGTAAAGGTATTCCTTTGCAATTATTATCTGATGGTAGCCAGAGAATACATTAGTAAACAAGTACACTTATTGTTCTCCGACGTTCTCCAATACTTCATCTGTGAATGGGGTTGGGAATGGATCATGCATGCAAGCGACATTTAATTTACATAGGTAAATATAGATGCAAACTTCACCAATTTTCTTGTCCTGTACCACCATAGGGCTAATCCATTCAGATTCCTCGACAAGTTCTATAATTCCTGCATCCAACGTTCTGTCTAACTATATCTTGACCTTCTCTTTATATCTCGGATTGAGTATGTATGGTTACTACTTGACAGGTTTTGCCTCGGGATTAATGGGAATTTTCATTTATCCTAGATCACCATTAATACCCTTCATCTTTGAAAACTTAGTAGGGAATAGATCTTGGAATTCATGCAATAAGTTTGTAATTTTCCCTATGGTCTCATCATCCCAATAATCTCCAATATTGGAAAATTTTGGATTTTCTGGAGAACCAATGTTCACCTTCTTTGTCCTGAGGGGATTCAAAAATATTTCATTTGATAATCATGCTCCCTCCACTGCTCGACTATGCTCAGATTTAGGAATATGCATGTCACATAGATCATCATTATCAGGGTCACTGGTTACGTTATAACATTCCATCCAGTTCTAAATTGTCGCTCTACCTTGAGGAAAACTTGACATCGACACCGAGATGTCTTAAAAAATATTGGTTCTTATAACTTGTAGAGAAACATCAATCTTCAGAATATCATCAACAAAACCAAAATTCCGTGTGAAACTAGTAGATATCTCTTCTCTTTCTATAGTCTCTCGTCGCAGCTCAATCAACGTGTACCAGTTTCTCAGTATCATATCTATAGTATGTATAAACTAGTGAACCCATTCCTATCATAGTGATGTCTTCCATGTCACAGGACAATTCTTAATATTCTCAATAGGATATGTCAATCCTATATATTTTTGGCCAATATACAACATATTCTCACCAAATTTAATCTCCAATAGTCGTCGACATTGAGACAATTCTGTAATAGATTTCTTATGAGCAACCCACCACCTGGTGGGTGTAGCCTTCTGTTAACACCCAGAATCGTACCCAAGGTTGTGGGGTGGTGTACCCCAAGGTAACAATAGAACTCCTTTAGGAAAGGAAGCTAGCTTCTCCAATTCCAGAGAGGGATCTCTCACATATGTGTAATAAGGCCAGACATAATCTCACAAAATGGATATCAAATTTTTGGTGGTTGGAAACAAAATGAAGATACATCTGTCTATAGAGTCAAAAATCCCAAGAAAATAGAGCAGTTTGTATAAGAAAAATATTACAAGAGTGATATAGTGCTTCGATCACGGTCATTGTGTTTAGGGTTTGCTGAAAAAGTAGAATGATGACAATCCTCTAACGTAGAGCACCATTGAGACGAATTCTGCACCAGTTTTGGAAGAAATAATTTGGTGGATATTGAAGATAATGGTAGGAGCATATGAGTATGAATTCCTGACCATTATACACTGTGTGTATGACATGAAGAACACATCACGTAAAGAAGCACTGGAAATAACATGCACATGAGAAAAAAAAATGTATAGACTGTGATTTAGAAACACACAAGAATTATTGTAATACATATGACCGACATTCGGCTCTGTATATTAATTCCAAAATATCATAAACACGATAGTCTTTACAGATTCAAGACCAACCAACCCTTTTTTCCTTTGTGGGAGTCTGTTTATAGCACTTCAGGCCCTCAGGATTCATCTCGAACCAGGGCGAGAAGCAGGTTACAAATCGTGATCAAAATACTAACAAACTAGAACATGGCTTCCCTGCCATGATTTACATGTATCAAACAAACATTATGGAGAAAATGTGCATGCTTGGTCCAAAGGACAGCGTGATGCCTCTGGTTCTGAGCTGGATGACTTTGTAAGCAATGTCTTAGGATGTTTTTGAGTTGTTCATTGTTGATTGGGCCAAAACCATTTACCTGTCTGTCGAGATGAAACATGTCTTTCACCTTTCAATTTGTGTTCATTCCATGCTCAAAGGCACCTTTCTGCATGGGCTCAAGGCTAGCAAGGAAGTTTGTGTCCCTTCTGTGCTTAGCCTTCCTTACAGTTCCCCCCTCTCCTGGTAACACTATTATACAAGGGGATTTAAAGAAGGGCCACATTGCTTTTGGCAGTAACAAGCCTCTGAAGTGGCTTGTCATTCTTGTACTCTTTACCTCCCATGAGGAGGGTTCTCCTACAAGAAATAATATGGGGTGTGTCTTTGAACTCCTCACCACCTCAGAAAAAGTTGGCAAATGGAATTCACAAAGGCGGTGATGAAGACTTTGGACCCCCACCCCTCTAGTACTGTTAGGGTTAACCTTGACTTGGGATTGAGTCAAAGGTGGTTTAGGTCTAGCACATGGTTTGTTGTATCCCATGGTATTGTCCCATGGTATTGCATGTGATGAAGCCTTTATAAGGCTTGAGGAAGCTCCATTGTAAAGTGGCCTAGAGGTGAGCAGTGGCTAGCTCACTTGGCTCGGATGGCGGTTTTGGCCATGTAATGAAGATCTTCATTGGTGCAGGTTTTCCCTGCATGGGGTTTCCATGGTATATTGTGTATCTATATGTGGTTTCTTGTTATAATGTTTATTTCTTTCTCATCATTATATTGTATTGCTCGTTTAACCTAATAAGTACGAGCATTCGTTCCTATGGGTAGCCGCTAAAACTGGTCATCACGTACCGAGGCTTTGGAGGCAGTGAACGTCTTCTAATACAATGAACGTCTCTTCCCCTATGGTTGACACATCCTTGGTGAAATGATCATGGGAGTGTAGGAATGTGGAGCTATGCTAAAAAATTAACAACACACCTTGACAAACAAGATTTTTGAACCAGACGACCATCATAGATTTCCTCTAGAACTCTCAGAACTTTTAGCAGACTGGAACTCTAAGTTTCTCTTCTACACTCATGTAATCTCTGTTTTTTGGTGGTTTTGAAGTGTAGCATTTATATAGGGCTAGAGAACTGGACATGGTGATGAACCGTCAGTATCCTTGCACACTTTGTCGACGATTATCATGATGACAACACAAGCGAGCATGTGAGTTTGGGCTCTCTTCTTCTCGTTGGAGATCCAGTCACACCGCCTTCTCTGTTGCGGAATTTCATTATTGGCTGTGGAAAATACCTTTGGTGTTATCTCACATTGTCGACCATCTAGCTCAAGGCACATGGAATTGATGTTCCCTACCTTTTCATTTCTGTTGATGACGGTATCAGAACAGTTCCCCTTCATCATGTCTTCTCGCTTTGTGTAGAAGCCCTACATGCCTTCTGCAAGTTGACCTTTCCGGAGATTGTATAGATTTTGGCACGCTTGATGCTGTGACCTTTGGGTTCAGGAGGACTGTATATGACATGGAGCCAACTCTTCCATTGCAGGCACGCTTCGACAGTGTCGAGACATTTGATTTCCCGTCACTTCGTCCCTTCGCACATCTGCCTCGAGATTTCATACTGACAGGGTCTTTTCAGAACAAGAAGACCGTACGAAGAGTCACACATTTCACCTCTGAATTATCTTGTCTATGACATTCAACGATTACCATCATTTTGGACCCTTAGATCTGAAACTCCTTTCAATCTTTACAGCACATGTGTACTGAAGTATCAATTTTCGCGAACCCACGAGACTATTTGGCCCTGTGCATGTCTCATCAGCGAAAGAGATTCCCACCGTAGATATTTCTTCGATGAGATATGCACCATCAAATGTTATCACTCTTTAACTCATTACGCTGATCAGGAGACCAAAAATTCCGCAAGAATTTCAATCTGGCGAAATCGATCTCATCCATAGATCTGCCCTCCGTCAACCGTGGCCGTCAGAACTTGCGGTCGCTTTATTGCCATTTCACAAGGATGGAGAGACGATTTTGATCGCACTTGTGGTTGTCGGGAAAAGATTTTCGATCGTCGATATGTCTCGTCCTTTGATCATCACCGTATATACACTACGTCCTTTAAAAAATTTCTAGGTCACCCTGTGGCTGGAATTCTTCTGTGTTTTTTGGTTGTGGTCGCTCTGTCCTACCTCCCCGCCATCTCCTGCTGTATGAAAAACAATGATAACAAGTGGCTCCAGCTAGGGATGCTATCCTCCTTGTGAGGTAGCAAAGAAAAACATAGACCAAGTGCCAAAATCCATTGGGTGGCTCTTCCAACTTTCCTGCAAACTTTCATAAATGCTCCAAAGGACCAAAATTAAGCTACATGATGGAAACAATTGAAAACATAATATGATACTCAAGAAAAACTGCTTATAAGGGGAAATTCTCATTATTTCGAGCATATTCATTCCTACCTACCTACTCTACCAAATGGAATTCATCACCTTGTCAAGTAATTTCTGACTTCCAGTGAAGCTAACCAAGCAAATGGTCCCATAAATCCCATTTCTTCTCGCATGATACGGAAAACACTACTAGAAGATCCACTGACATCGAGTTATCACAAAGAAATTGGTATTTACAATAAATATCTAACCACACGTTACCACTTTCCAGCTGCTCCATGTATTCTGCTACCAGATCGTAGAAACCTGGGTGGCTGTTGGTTTCTTCAGCTGTTAGTCAGACGTGATAAAAATGTTCCAACTTCCATCCTTCCAACAATATGAAGAGGCGATGTCTCAAAAAACTTTGGGAGGCATCCTCCTGACCTTTTGTACCTGTGGCATCAACCTTTTTGTGCAAGATTTGAGAATCCATGGACTGATTTTTGACAAGTGTCGTGAAATAAGTAACGTTGCGTCCATGAATAGAACTGGGCCTGTTTACCTCTCAGTGACTTTCTTGGCCGAAATATCCTTCGGTGTACTAGGGGACATGACCACAAGGAATGCAGTAGCCCCTAGAGAAATCTGTCGTCTACATGTCATAGGAAAATTGCTCAAGAAATAACCCCTCCTGCTCGCAATTGGGTTGGTTTCCATAGGAACCATGTACAACGTTCTCTATGCAGTATTCAGACAATGCACCGTGTTCTTGGCTCTGGGTCTCAGGAACCAAAATTTCATTTCTCAGACACGCTTCAATAGGGGCGTAGTCATCCTCCTCAATGGGGTCGAGTAGGAAAAACATCTCCCCTCGATACGAGGTCCCTGAGTTCAAGACGTATGAGGAGGTCCCGATTCCAGCAACTTCGCCTTTTTCCCTATTGAGTCCTAGGCCTGCAGGATCCCCAACAGTGTCACTAGGCATGCCGTTCCCGTTATCATCCTCATATTCATCATATATTGACATGATGTAATCTCTTTCGAGGTCACCATGGACGTGACTTGCAATAGGTTGGTCGCAGTATCGAGGGAATGGACTAACGAAACTGCCTACCTTTCCTTCCCTTGGCAAATATTCTTTCCGTATACTGGGGGAAAATGAAAGTTACCAAGGGTATTCCTCCTCTGTCTCATGCAAATCTACTCATCCCAAATCCTCGGTGTTTTCATTAGTATCGCCTGGCCTAGGCTCTTTCCTGACAATCTGAAGTTTTCTTTGACGTCCAACACATCAACAAACATTCTTTGCAATGATGCTAATTTTCTTTCCAATTGAAATAAAGACAAATCGGGAGGAAAAATAGGCGCATAATGTAGTTTCCCTGAACCCTCTAAGGGATGGATTTCTTTGGGCATGCCATATTAGAAACTTGTGAACCTTTTGTTGAAACTTGACGTAGCTTCGCCTTTGCATTTCCTCATAGAATAAAACTTTGAGAGCACCTGGTCTAATGACCTCCTTTCACCCCAAAAATCTAGGAATATATGAGAAAATTCTGCCCATGTATTGATGGATTTCGGTTGCAAATGTCTGAACCATTTTTTTACACAGCCTTACAAAGATTGGGAGAAAGCTCTCATACAAACGTCATCATGTTCTATCTCAAAAATATCAAGAAAATATTCCAAGGCCTGTAAATGTTTCTCAGCTCTAAGGCCTTCAGATTCTCCATCAAACTCAGGAAGGTATTTATAGTGTTTGGAAGGGAAATCATGAAGGATATGAGGCAATCAAAGAGGAATGTATCGGCTTTGGGTATTGGGTATAGTCTTGTGGAAAATATATTCTCTCAGAAATGACATCGCATAGCCCATCAGGCTACCTCTTAATGTTAGGGGTCTTAGGCGAAGGGTCCAGACTAAAATTAGACGTATAGGACAGAGAGATACTCTCTGTCGGTAGGGAAGGATATACAGGAGTGAACTCATGACTTTGCTTGGAGTGAAATAAGCCATGACTGAATATTTTAACAAACTTAAGAAAAGAGAAAGAAATATTTACAAGAAGAGCCAAGACATTCTGAAGAAAGCTGAATCTTAAGTACCTCATCTTCTCTTCAAGCCTACCCATTCATTTGTAGTGAATTTAGGCACGTTGCGGAGGCTGCCGATGCCTTCTTAGAAACTTAACCTTAGTACCACGACATTAGTGGAGTTGTCGCAGTATTGAAAACACGGGTTCATAGAAGTCACCAGGTGAAAGTTTCATTTTCTTCTGGAAGCTTGACTGCCGTTCACTGTCGACATTCTGGTCTACAACCCTACCCTCCATAGTTTCAGGAGGCTTTGAACATTCCTCCTCGTACCGGTATTTTCAGCCGCCAATCTCCCCAGTGGAGTCATTCTTTACAAATTTTAACGTGGAGTCGCCAGGTAAAATGATACAACCTTTTCACATGCAGGGGTCCCTGTTTTCCCACATAAACCCTTTATCATTAGAATCCTTGTCGTTCTTCCCAGGGTTGATTTTCAATTTCGTCTCCGGCAATGTCGCCAGTTTGTTAGCGCCTAGAATCACACCCGAGGTTGTGGGGAGGTGGACCTCGAGGTACCAGCAGAACCACTTTAGGAAAGGGAGATGACTTCTCCAATTCCAGAGAGGGATCTCTCAGAGATGCGTAACAAGGCCAGGCATAATGTCACAAAATGGATGTCAAATGTTTGGTGGTTGGAAACAAAATGAAGATATATTGGGATGTGGAGTTAAAAATCCAAAGAAAATAGAGCAGTTTGCATAAGAAAAAGATTACAAGAGCTAGATAGTGCTTCGATCACGGTCGTTGTGTTTAGGGTCTGGTGACAAAGCAGAACGATGACAGTCCACTAACGTGGAGCACCATTGAGATGAATTCCACACTAGTTTTGGAAGAAATAATTTGGTGGATATTGAAGACAATGGTAGGAGCATATGAGTATGAATTCCTGACCATTATACACTGTGTGTATGACATGAAGAAAACATAATGTAAATAAGCACTGGAAATAACATGCACATGAGAAAAAGAAATGTATAGACTGTGATTTAGAAACACACAAGAATTCTTGTAATACATATGGCCCGCATTTGGCTCTATATATTAATTCCAAAATATCATAAACATGATAGTATTTACAGATTCAAGATCAACCAACCCTTTTTCCCTTTGTGGGACTCTTTTTATAGCGCTTCAGGCCCCTGGGATTCATCCCGAAACAGGGTGAGAAGCAGGTTACAAATAGTGATCAAAATACTAACCAGCTAGAACGTGGCATCTCTGCCATGAATATTTACATGTATCAAACAAACATTATGGAGAAAATGCGCATGCTTGGTCTGAACGACAACACGATGCCTCTGGTTCTGAGTTGGCCGACTTTCAAAGCGATGTCTCAGGATGCTTTTGGGTGGTTCATTGCTGACTCGGCCCAAACCATTTAGTTGTTTATCGAGTCTCCAACGTGTCTTCTGCCTTTCAATTTTTGTTCATTCTATGCTCAAAGGCACCTTTTTGCATGGGCTCAAGTCTAGCAAGGAAGTTTGTGTCCCTTTTGAGCTCATCCCTCCTCACAACTCCCCTCTCTCCTGGTAACACTGTTATACAAGGGGGTTTAAAGAAGGGCCGCATTGCTTTTGGAAGTAACAAGCCTCTGAAGTGGCTTGTCATTCTTGTACTCTTTACCTCCCATGAGGAGGGTTCTCCTACAGGCAATACGACGGGGTGTGTCATCGACCTCCTCACCACATCACAAAAAGTTGGCAACTGGAATTCACAAAGGCGGTGATGAAGACTTTGGACCACCACCCCTCTAGTACGAGCATTCACTCCTACAGGTAGCCGCTAAAAATGGTCATCACGTACCGAGGCTTTGGAGGTAGCGACCACGTCTGGGGGTTTTGGGGGAACATCCATGGGACATGAAAACTTGGGTACAATGCCCGTAGGGGTATGGCCCTCTATTAAGAGAGTAATGCCTTCACTAGCCCCAACAGGTCCATCTAATATGATGAACATCCCTGTCACAACCTTGCTGATGCCTGAAGGATCTTCTAATACAATGAATGTCTCTTCCCTAATGGTTGACACATCCTTGGTGAAATGATCATGGGAACATAGGAATGTGAAGCTATGGTCACCAATCAACAACACACCTTGACAAACAAGATTTTCGAACTAGACGACCATCACAGATCTCCTCTAGAACTCTCAATACTTTCAGTAGACTGACACTCTAAGTTTCTCTTCTACACTCATGTAATCTCTATTTTTCGGTGGTTCTGAAGTGTAGCGTTTATATAGGGTTGAAGAACTAGACACAATGATGACCCGTCAGCATCCTTGCACACTTTGCCGACAATTATCATGATGGCAGTGTTAACACCTCTATGTTGAACAGTTGAGGAAGAAGTGTGGTCGAGAAATGATAAAAGGATACATAAAATTGGCAAAGCTTGATAGTCTTGATTCCCTTATTAAAAGTGTGCATTTTAGTTAATTCATTGCAAAATTCAAAGGTATAGATTTACAATTATGAAAATCTACGGTTGACAATTGATCCGCTGGGGGAAAGTTGCACAAGGGAAAAGTTTTGACGAAGAGGTAGAAGTGGTTAACGAGGAAGAAAGATCAACGACTAAGTAATAAAGTAAATAGAATCTACGGTTGTGAGACACTCTGCAGAGTAAATATGCATGCTTGAAAAAAATGATAAAGGCTAGCGGATTCTGTAAAACAGATTTTGATCCAACGGTTTATACAAAAAGTGCAATCTTATCAATGATCATTATTTATTCTGGAGTGTGAAGCTGTGAGATGATTAAAAAGGATGAGTGGTAGTGAAATTTAAACCGCTTGCCATGTGGTGACTTTTGGTGAGTTCCGCTGAGGAAAGCGGTAAAGGAAAAACCACTTGGTAAGGGCACCAGAATAGTCCGTAGTATAAAAAGTGAAGTTGACCTAGGTAAAATTCATTTCAATTGCACACTACGAGTGAAAGAGAAGTGGACAGTGCACCATCTTTTCCAAAGTCAACTTCTACGTATCCACAGTTACAGGTAAGCCTTGAAACACTGAAACTTTGTTTGAATAATTGTCGCCATTGTTTATTATGGAGAAGGAACAGGGTTCGAGAGCATTGTGCCGAGTCTTGGATGAGAGAGAAGAGGTTGTTGTTGATAGGGAGAGGAATGTATGTGACCCTATTCTGTCAGTTGGTATTGTATAAGTTTCAAAGGATCATTTGTGGTAGTATAATTCGCATGGGAATGATATTCTGAAGCCTTTATCTTTTCCGATTTCGTAGGGTCTTTGATTTTGCTCGTTTCGCTATCGGAACTGTGTTAGACATTTGATCGGGGGATTAGTCCTCAGGTGTTCTGATCACCGATGTTTTCAGTTGCCATGGAGTTTGTAGTCTATTTGAATACCGCCATTGTGGCTCCGGAGCGGACTAACCATCCGACATATAGTTTTTAAGTTCGCCGATGGTTTGATTGATTTTTGTCGATGTTTCTCTTGATTTTCGTCGATGGTTTGTTCTATTTTTCTCTGATGTTTACTGGTTTGCGGAACTTTTGGTCCATGTGAGTTCTGCTGTTATGGCTCCTCTTTCAACTAACCATCCGATGCTATAGTCGTTCCGATGTCCGATGCTGCAGTCTCTAATGTTTATCTCTCCAACGTTTTATTTGGCTGCGAAACCCGTACTTTGTCCGTCGCCCACTGTTGCAGCTCCCTGATGAATTAACCACCCGATGCCTTAGTTGTTCCGTTGTTCGATAGAGTTTTTTTTTGCCAATTTGTTTTTCACCGATGTCTATATATTGGGTTGGTTATTATTTTATTCTTACCCTTGTGAATTTGTGTTCGCCTCCGTCCTCACTGTCGAACTGTGCATCCGTGCCTAGCTGTTGGGACTCCATTCATTCGAAGCGCTGCCGTGGATTTTTTGGACCATCCCATCAACTACATCTAGTTTTCCAGGTAGTCCAACCAGAGTGCTCCTTTCTTTGAGTTTACTTGTTGTTTTAGGAACTAGGGTTTTGTCCTCTGGTTAGAGGTTCCCGCCGTTTGGAAGTTGGTCGTCTAAGTCTAATTTGTATCCTTACGACGTGGGGTAGTGGTCAATTTCACTCTATGTACGAGGGGGGTTTTTGTTTCTTGAGTTTGTGTGAGCCATTATGGATTTTTGACCCTGGTCCGAAGGATTAGGGGGTTGGTGCAGACAAGCGTTACGCTGTCTGCACCGATTTTTGTGGGATTGCTTATGGCCGTTCGGGGGAGGGGGGAAGTTTTAGTTTCTTTCCATAATAGGCATTTGCCCTATTTTTTCTGAACGCCGGAGGGTTTTGTTTGACGCGTTTTCGATTATTGAATATGAGGGTTCGTTCTGTCGAAGAATTGGATTGCAATTTATGTTAGGCGATATATTGTCAATCACGGTTATGTTTTTGTTGCAGACGGACTTAGAATTTTTTAGACCTAGATTGCAAAAGCTTTTGCTTGTTATTCTCGATTTCACATTATTTTTCTGATAGCTTAGCTATTAAGAATATGGAAGAGGTAAATGTTTTATACAAGTTTTCTTCATTCTTAGAACACTGAATGAAAAGCTCCAATAGCCTAAAAGCATGTCTTGTTCTGTGGCAGGGAAACTTCTTCAAAGGCGACATGTCTAAGAGACAAAAGAAGAAGGCCCCTGTTGCTGAAGGAGGACCTGATGTGGAAATCGTTACCAAGGTAGAATATATCTATGAAGAAATTAGAGCTACCATCGGGGTAGAGCCTGATTATAAGTGGGGTGAGTTCCATCTTAGTGGACTGTATACTATGCACCCAACCATTTCCATCCTTAAGATGCATTTGGGACAGGGACAGATCCCCTGTGTACACTGCATACAAAATATTTTGGGCACACAAGTATTACAACCACTATAAGGAGATATGTGAACATTTTATTACGCCTTTGTACACTTTGATCTTCTTAACAGAATGCAACTGTATGTCCGAGGAGGCATTTAAAGTCACCGAGGAGCATGCAATTTACTATTTGACTGAAGAGGGGATGTACATTAGGATGTATGGTTGCTATAGGGAAGCTTCTTTGCTCCCCAAGTATGCCACTGATTATGTGGTGCATAAAGAAGCAGTCAGGCAAGTTTACCTAGATGGTGTAGGAAGCTTCCTGTTTGAACACAAGAAGGCAGCCTATCCTGCCATACCTTTCAGGCTGGGAAGCTACAAATTTTCAAAGGTTAAAATAACTGCGGAATTTGTACAAGAATTGGAGCAGTTTCATTTTAGGGAGATGAGCTTCCAAAAAAATGACTCCCAAAAGAAGGTTGCAGAACATTGCAAAGAGGAAAATGTTCACTTTGAATATACAAACTTCTGGGACAAAGATGAAGAAATATTCAGGAATGTAAGGAATATGACTGCATTGAAGAGAAGATTTAAATAGAATATCACCATTAAAGGCGACAAGAGCCAAACCGCACAGAAGAAAGTTGAAGAAGAGGAGGCCAAGAAAAGGGAAGAGGATTCTAGGCGACTAGCACAGGAGGCTGAGAGTTGGCTCAAGAATGAAAAAGAAGAAAGAAAGAAAGCTGCTGAGGAAGCAACAAAGAATGCAGAGGAAGCTACAAAGAAGGCAGAAGAAGAAAGAAAGAAGAAAGAAGATGAAGAGATGAAGAAGAAACAAAAAGAAGCTGAAGGTCTGAGGCGGACAGGATTTACAACAGACCAGAAAACTACTGACCTAACAGATATTCAAGAAGTACAGACAGATCAGGGGCAGGGACAAGGTAATCCTTATTCCTAGGAGCCTGCTGCAACTTCTGGCAGCAATATAGGACAAGTTGTTTTCTTTGAATTGAATCTGATACCATTTGTGCAGAATAAAGGAGAAGAAGTCCCTGATTTTAGCACCATTTTTTATGACAAAGAGAAAAAGATAAAGGATTATCAAAAGGACTGAGAGAAAAATCGAAACAGGGGGACAACCAGGCATGATGGTCACTGATAAAACTTTGGTGCATGGGATGGATGCAAATCCGAGGTTAACAACAAGAGCTGGAGTGGCGTTGACATAAGCCACTGAAGATAATGTAAAAATATTGATGACGAATCTAGAGCAGTCGAAAAGGAATGCAGCTCAGTTGAAGGAAAATTTGAAGAAGGAGAGAAATGAAGCTTATAAACTGAAGAGGAAATTTGAAGACATGCAAAATGAAGTGAAGACTTCAAAAGCAGAACTTCAGACTCTTTAAGCAAACAAGATGACTTTGGAAGTTTCCATGTAAAGGATAGGTAAGGATGCTTAGAATAACCTAGCAGAATTGCAGAGGCTATAGCAAGAATATCAGGTGCTGAAGATAGGAAAGGATGAACTCAAAGCATCATATGAAACTCTTAATGTAGAAAAGGACCAGCTGCAGAGCAAAGTGGTGGAGTTGGAGGCACATAGGGCTGCTATGGAAGAGAAAGAAAAGCAATTCCAAGTGCAGGTAGCAGATTTTGAAGGACAGATTACTTCATTAACAACATCATTGAAGGATTCCAGTGAACAACAAACTAATATCCAGCCTCTAAAGGAGCATGTCCTAGCCCAATGAAGAAGAATGCACCAGCTGCAGGTGTCTATTGAAGAGGAAAGATGTAAAGTCTTGCAGATAGATAATAGATGGGAGGAAATTTTGGAGACTACCTCATATTTTGTAGATAGGTCTTAGGACATTTTGGAAGTCCTGACTAGAAGGATAGTAAGGATAGAGACCAATGAAGAAATTCCTGCAGATTTACCAGCAAAAGATCAACATAGCTTAAAGCAGGATTATGATTTGTTAGAATTTGCAATAAATACAGTAGAGGAGTTCAAGAAAATTGTGAAGAAAACAAGAGGAGCTTGTACTAAATACTGCAGAAGGGTGTTGGTCACCTACAACAGATGTCAAATTGATGCAGAACAAAGACTAGAGGCATTTCTAGAGCATGAGCTGCTCACAGAAATGCTACAGAGTAGGTATCAAGAGGATGAGTAGAAGATACAACAAGTCAAGGACTTGGATGAGCAGATCTTGAAAGATGCCATAGCTCATGCAGCAGTTAGCATCCATTTTCTTGAAGATCAGCTGCGTTTAAGCCCAGCCAGAATCGAATTAGTTAAAAATCAGGCTGCTAAGTGTGAAATAAATATACGTTTTCTTGAACCTTCAGAATTTGAGAGCATAGCAGCGGAAGCACAAGCGTGGAAAAAGTTCTTTAATGATCAAGCGGGGCCCTCTTCATAGAAGTGCTCTATTAAATTTTGTTTTAATTGTAATATATTGTATAATTGATGAGCGCTCACTATAGGACAAATTTTGGGAGTTGAAATGTTGGGGAAGCCCAAGAGTCATTTGGGGGCAGCCCAAAAGTTTTGCCTTTTTGTATAAGTATAGGAGAGTTATATGTAGAATGGACTTTTCCCCAGTTAGATTTGTGAGAACATGTTGTAAGAAGAACTATTTCCTTTTGCAATAGATAAATACAATTTTTCCTGTTGGAGAAAGCTTTGGTGGAATGTTCAAATGCTGTGCAATGGATGTTGTTGAAGGGGAACTATTTCGTTTTCAGCTTTTGTGCATTAATTGTGAGATCGTTCTAACTTGTTGAACCTATGTTCTTGTATGAATGCTCTCTAGTTTATTTTATGGAATTTCCACTTTGAGTAATAAATGCTTTTCATAAACAATGAGCTATCTTGTTGTTCATCTATCTATTCATGTTTATATGTTTTGAAATAAAGAACAGCTACCTGTGATTTTTCTTATAATGCATGATTAGTAATACATTACTCATTAAATGATAATCTTGATCCCTAGGGACAATTTAGTTAAGTTAGTTTTAGTTTTCTTGCTGTGTGTGATTTAGATGCGAGAGAGTTAAGACGAGAGGTAAGAACCTGCGCATCACATTGTGACCGCTCCTCGTATTCTCTATCAATCTGCATTTTACATAGGCTTTTGCATCTCATACTTAAAACTAAAAAACTAAAAAAGATACATGGTGGATCAGGTCGTAACCGGTAAAACCCTTTATTTTGGTTACTTGACCTACGGTAGCCGGATCGCAAACTGGATGGATTCACCATACCAAAAAGTAATGGACTAGTTGGGAATGTTTATTGGGGAGAATCCCTTGCTGTTGACTCCTGCGATTTTCTAGGCCTCAATAGGTTTTGGCGCTAGAAGGAGGGCTGCCAGTGCATGGCTGGCTGAGCAAACCCATTTCCTCGAAATTACTGACAGGGGCTTCACTTGTTGACCAATATCCTATCACGTTAGTTCGTATTGTGGGTTTTAAAATTATTAAAAATTGAACCAATATATTGCAGGTATTGGGGGGATGAGGGGTTTAAGGTGGGGGTGGGTAGGGTGGTTTATAAGGATTGAGGTATAAAAAGGGGTGGTGATGAGGTTTTAAGTATTGGGAGGGGGTTTCAAGAAAAAGAGTTTGGGTCAATATCTCTGGAAATTAAGGGTATTTTTTAATATCCCACGACCGCACGTGCTATGTGAGATGTTCACTAAGTGAAGTCCTCGTGAAATTACTCCACCAGTGATAATTTTGAAAGCAGTTCATTTCCCAATCTGATTCCTGAAGAGAAAGGTACAGAACATTTGTATTTTGTAAACAACAAAGTAGTTAATGATCTGAGAAGACATACTAGGGCATATGTGAAAAGTATTGGAGGATTACCGATTATCCCTGATTTACCCAGAACATAGTATAAGAAAAAAGACCGTCCTGTATTGGAAGACTCAGTTTTGGTTGGAGATTTGGAAGAATTGGTAGAAACAACCTTGCATTAAGTTGTTCAGCCTTTGAATCAAGTGGGCCCAAACACACCTTACGGTTCGCCTATTAATACTCTTGTTCATTCACCACCTCACTCTCCACCTAGACTCATGGCAGGCGTAAACGCTAATAAGCCACCTAACCCACCAAATCCACCACCTGCTTGGAAATCCAGATGACCTTTAAACCTAACACCTCCTTTGCATGACTTATCTTAGGCTTTTGAGAAAATGCTACCCAAATTTGACCCAAGTGAAAAGATTTTAGTAGATGATCACTTGCAAAGTTTCTACTTGGCCATAGAAGGACTAAAGGCTGGAGAACATGAAGATGTAGTATGCAGACTTTTTCCACATACCCTTAAAGGAGCAACAACATCATGGTATTTTGGTCTGCCTATAAACTCAATCCCACATTGGGATACTTTTGAAAGGATATTCAAAAGCAAATATGCAGCCCAGAAGACTCATGCATCTCTCATGAAAGGACTGTGCGCTTTAAAGAAAGAAAGAAAAGAAAAGGTACATAGTTTTACCCAAAGGTTTGCTGCTTATCTTAAGAATTTATTTGTAGCTGATAAGCCCTCTGATAAAGTTCTGATTGAGTACTATACTTCAGCTTTGGGGCCTGACTTGGCCATGTTTGCAAAGGCTCAAGTTAAATCTACGTTATCAGAGACTTATGAAAAGGCTGAGAGAGTAGAAGCTAAAAAAGAAAGCATAGAAGATTATCTTGAGAAGTCAGGAGAGAAAACTTTTGGGAAGAAAGCCTTATTACTGTCTAAGCCTAAAGAGGAGCAATCACATGATTTTGAAGGAATGTTAAAGATGATGCAGAAACTTTCTAACAGAATAATAGATTTGGAAAAGGAAAAGGAAGCTCAGAAAGCATATAAGCCTTACTACAAGAGAAGAGAGGATAACAATCAGTATAAACCTCCTCCACACATTCCTGCATCAATGAACTTAATGGATGTAGGTATGGATAACTTTTGCACTTTCCACCAGCAGCCCCATTCTGAAAAAATTTGTCCTCAATGGATAAATTCAATGACATTAGTGATGAATCAGCTGCTGGATTCCAAATTAACAGAGGCTAATGTTGAAGAAGAAAAGGGTGGTAAATCCATAGAAAAACAAGAGAATGATGCTTTGGTATTATGGGTTTATGTCTCACTTTTTGATACAGAAGAAGGTACTCTGAAACATGAGGAGATATCAGAAACAACTGTGACAATAAGAAGCCAGGATTTGGTGAATAAAGACAATTCAATACTCCCAAAGATCAAGAAATTGCAAGAGAATGTAAAGAAACTACAGAAGAACAACAAAGATGATAAAATTCCTGAACTTATTATTAGCAGTCAAGATCCGAAACAAGTCAACATTCCGGCTAAGCCTATTGAAGACAAAGTGGGTAATGTCAAGGAAAATCTCAAAACACCTGAAGTACCAGAGGAAGAGCTTCCCACAAACAACCAACCTATAGAAGAAATTGTTGAAGCAAGTGTGGGAGGTAAGACTAGGTTTAAAACCCCACCATTCCTCCTGACTTTGGAGATTTTAAACCATAATGTGCACAATTGTTTGGTAGACTTAGGATCATCAGTAAATGTTATGCCACTTGTAGTTTGCAAAAATATTAATGGACAACCTAAACCTACTACCTGGGAGGTTACTCAGTTAGACAGGACCAATGTGAAAGTAGTTGGGGAGATGGAGGATGTCTCGATTCGTTTATCTGCAAATAAAAAGATATGTCAGTATATTGATATTGTAGTAGCAGACATACCTGATGGTTATGGACTGATTTTGAATCGAGACTGGTCAGCAAGACTAAATGGGTATTTTGCTTCAGATTGGTCACATTTGTGGTTGCCTCATAAGGGAAACCCAAATCAGATTAAAATATTAAGAGAGCCCTACATGAAACACAATGTCACGCAATTGGAAGAGAAAAATGAATAAGTGAATTCTGTATTGGGAAATTGTCTAATTGAACTTGAATCGGGAAACTTTGCATCAAAAGAAGCCAACAACATATCAGACACCCAGCCTGATCTCCTTCGATGTTCACGGGCTGATGAAATTGATTGTAAAATAGTCGATGTAGTTTTTGTTTCAAGAACAATAGAATTAGATAATGGTTAGGTCTTTCTCATTTTGTGGTCAAACCTAGCCCCTTATCTTACAAGTTGCCAGGTTTATAGGGGTGGGCAGAGAACTGACCAGTTAGTGGTTTAGTTCTCAAAGTTTTATTTTTATTGATTTTTTATTTTTCTTGATTGTCTTGTACATAAATAAATTGATTTGGTTGTTTATTTTGATTTGTTTTAGTTTAGATTTTGATTGATTTCAATAAAAAAGAGGCAAGCTTTGGTTGCATGGAGAGCATCCGAATTCTGGATTAATTAAAATCCTTGATTATAAGGCTATGTATTATTGTTTTATCTGAAAGAATTTCTTCTAGTTTAAACAGTTTTCCTAAATGGCTATGAACACATTGAAGTCCTACTTAATCCCTGTAAAATAACTCAGGATCAAAAAGTCTGGAATACTATTTCGAGGCTTCATCCATCTCACATTTAAAATGTCTTAGGGGGTGACAGCAAAAGACCCATGGAAAGGAAGTAGGGTAAACAATATATTATATATAAATGATCCCATGCCAAGAATTGAAAGCCAAAAGGCTAATAAGAGTAAAAAATCCTAAGAAAGCAATATGTATCAAAACAAAGTACTGAATCATATGAGTACAGGATTGCCAAAAGTTCTTCTCCGTTCGTGAGTTGAAAATTAAATACATCTCTTACACAAAAGGAAACTATGGATAGAGGAGCCTGAATAAAAAATTTAGAAAGAAAGGCATGAGGAGGACTCAAAAGGACAAAAAAGTCCAAAAGCACAAAAAGTGCAAAATGGCATGGGAATGAGGAACAAATGAATATTTCTGTTTACCATATGTTACAATCCTGTGGTGTCCACGCTGGAAGCTACCCGAAGACAGAGGTAATAAATGAAACTCATATTCCTAGCCTCTAAAGAGTTATCTTGACTTGGAAATCCCGGTTTCCAGTTTCCTAATTGGACTATCATCAATGATTAAAAGTACATACGGTTTCCATTTGGGAAATCTAGACATCTAGAAGAATTCAACATGTTGGTTTTTTTGTTAAACAATGTGTGATTTAAGGAAGAAATTATCCAGAGATCTGGGTTCACCAAGTAGTCACCAATTGTTGCAGCTGCAATGTTTTCCCAAATTTCTAAAAATTTTGGACCCTCCTTTTAATTTTATCTTGCTTGGATTTGCTTTTGATTGATGAACTTTGTTGTCCTCTGCTACAAATTTCGATCTTTGAGGTTAAATTGATGTAAATTGTTGAATGACTATCTTTGTCTGCTGATGTTTTGACTTATGGATGATTTTCTTTTTGCTGTCGGAAGCTTATCGAACTATGAATCGGGGCCATAGTTTTCTACGCAGCCGCCGTTGCGGAGGCTCAATCACAAATGGGCCGATCCAAAGCCTTGTTTTTCGTCGACACATTTTTTGTTTTATATTCATATCAACATTTTTCGCCTCATCACCTTCGGAGCATAAGTCCTTTGTGTGGCCGCCATTTCGGATGGCAGATTGCAAGCACTCTGACGGAAGCCTTCATCTTTGCCAATCCCGCAGGGTCTTTGATTTTGCTCGTTTCACTATCGAAAGTGTGTTAGACATTTGATCGGGGGATTAGTCTTCGGGTGTTTCGATCGATGATGTTTTCGGTTGCCGCGGAGTTTGTAGTCTATTTGAATCCTGCCATTGTGGCTGCAGAGTGGACTAACGATCCAACATATAGTTTTTCCATTCGCCGATGGTTTGATTGATTTTCACTGATGTTTCACTTGATTTTCACCGATGGTTTGTTCTATTTTTCTCCGATGTTTACTGGTTTGTGAAACTTTTGGTTCATGTGACTTCCACCATTACGGCTCCTCTTTCAATTAACCATCTGATGCCCGATGCTGCAGTCTCTAATGTTTATTTTGGCGGTGTTTTATTTGGCCATGGAACCTGTACTTTGTTCGTCACCCATTGTTGCGGCTCCCTGATGAATTAATCGCCCGATGCCTTAGTTGTTCTGTTGTCCGATGGAGGTTTTTTCCTGCCAATTTGTTTTTCACTAAGGTCTATATATTTGGTTGGTTATTATTTTATTCTTACCCTTGTGAATTCGTGTTCGCCTCTGTCCTCGCTGTCGAACTGTGCATCCGTGCCTAGCTGTCGGGACTCCGTTCGTTTGAAGCGCTGCCGTGGATTTTTCGGACCATCTCGGTGACTGCATCTTGTTTTCCAAGTAGGCCAACCATAGTGCTCCTTTCTTTGAGTTTACTGGTTGTTTTAGGAACTAGGGTTTTGTCCTCTGGTTAGAGGTTCCCATTGTTTGGAAGTTGGTCGTCTAAGTCTGATTTGTGTCCTTACGGTGTGGGGTAGCGGTCAATTTCACTGTATGTACGAGGGGGGTTTTTGTTTCTTGAGTTTGTGTGAGCCGTTATGGAGTTTCAACCCCGGTCCGAAGGATTAGGGGGTTGGTGCAGACAAGCATTATGCTATCTGCACTAGTTTTTGTGGGATTGCTTATGGCCGTTCGGGGGAGGGGGGAAGTTTCGGTTTCTTTCCATCATAGGCATTTGCCCTATTTTTTCTGGACGCTGGAGGGTTTTGTTTCGTGCATTTTCGATTACTGAATATGAGGGTTCGTTATGGAGAAGAATTGGATTGCAATTTCCGTTAGGTGATATATTGTCAATCGCGGTTATGTTTTTGTTGCAGACGGACTTAGAATTTTTTAGACCTAGATTGAAAAAGCTTTTGCTTGTTATTCTCGATTTCGTATTATTTTTCTGATAGCTTAGCTGTTGAGAATATGGAAGAGGTAAATGTTTTATACAAGTTTTCTTCATTCTTAGAACACTGATTGAAAAGCTCCAATAGCCTAAAAGCATGTCTTGTTCTGTGACAGGGCAACTTCTTCAAAGGTGACATGTCTAAGAGACAGAAGAAGAAGGCCCCTAATGTTGAAGGAGAACCTGATGTGGAAATCATTACCAAGGTAGAATATATCTATGAAGAAACTAGAGCTACCACCGGGGTAGAGCCTGATTATAAGTGGGGTGAAATATATCGGATGATTTCAAATCAAAATGTGCCCGATGCTAGATTTGAAGAATTGACCATATATGCCAACATAGAGAAGTCAGCTCTGATGAAGATAGCCACCAAGCCCGGGCTGTTCCCATGCTCTGAGGTGATTGGATGGATACTACCTAGGGCAGATGTGACAACGATGATTTTAGCCAATATTTCCAAATAGGGCTATGCTGCTTATAGTCCTGGTTATGTCTCATTGGTATATCACTTACCTCCCGTCCAATTTTACTTAACTCAATATTGGTTGAAGGAGATAAACCTGGACCTAGTTGAAACAGTAAAGAGAATGATGATACCTAGGAAGAAATTTTGAACAAGGCCATTAGGAGAGTATGATACAACCACTCTCAGGAATCCTTATAGGTTTATAGCATTGATGTTGAACATAGTGTTTGGGAGAGCTCATGGTAAGAGCTTCAAGTTGGGATGGATCCCTATTATTTTCTATGTGGCCACCCAGGGGACTGTATTCAACAGGGAAAACATTGTGTCCAACAGACTCTCAGCTTGCATATCTTCAGCTCTAGGATGGGTGTCCCAGAAGAAGTCTGAGTTTTATATGAGTTCCATCTTAGTGGACTGTATACTATGCACCCAACCATTTCCATCCTTAAGATGCATTTGGGACAGGGACAGATCCCCTGTGTACACTGCATACAAAATATTTTGGGCACACAAGTATTACAGCCACTATAAGGAGATATGTGAACATTTTATTATGCCTTTGTACACTTTGATCTTCTTAACAGAATGCAACTGTATGTTTGAGGAGGCATTTAAAGTCATCGAGGAGCATGCAAATTACTATTTGACTGAAGAGGGGATGTACATTAGGATGTATGGTTTCTCTAGGGCACCTTCTTTGCTCCCTAAGTATGCCACTGATTATGTGGTGCATAAAGAAGTAGTCAGGCAAGTTTACCTAGATGGTGTAGGAAGCTTCCTGTTTGAACACAAGAAGTCAACCTATCCTTCCATACCTTTTAGGCTGGGAAGCTACAAATTTTCAAAGGTTAAAATAACTGCTGAATTTGTATAAGAATTGGAGTAGTTTCATTTTGGGGAGATGAGCTTCCACAGAATGACTCCCAAAAGAAGGTTGCAGAACATTGCAAAGAGGTAAAGGTTCACTTTGAATATACAAACTTCTAGGACAAAGATGAAGAAATCTTCAGGAATGCAAGGAATATGACTGCATTGAAGAGAAGATTTAAATAGAAGATCACCATTAAAGGCGGCAAGAGCCAAACCACACAGAAGAAAGTTGAAGAAGAGGAGGCCAAGAAAAGGGAAGAGGATGATGCTAGGCGAATAGCACATGAGGCTAAGAGTTGGCTCAAGAATGAAGAAGAAGAAAGAAAGAAAGTTGCAGAGGAAGCAACAAAGAATGCAGAGGAAGTTACAAAGAAGGCAAAAGAAGAAAGAAAGAAGAAAGAAGACGAAGAGATGAAGAAGAAAAAAAAAGAAGCTGAAGGTCTGAGGCTGACATGATCTACAACAGACCAACAAACTACTGACCCAATAGACAGTCAAGAAGTATAGACAGATCAGGGGCAGGGACAAGATAATCCTGATTCCCAGGAGCCTGCTGCAACTTTTGGCAGCAATATAGGACACGTTGTTTTCTCTGAATTGAATCTGATACCGTTTGTGCAGAAGAAAGGAGAAGAAGTCCCAGATTTTAGCACCATTTTTTATGACAAAGAGAAAAAGAGGATTGTCAAAAGGATTGAGAGAAAAATCGAAACACGGGGACAACCAGGCATGATGGTCACTGATAAAACTTTGGTGCATGGGACGGATGTAGATCCGAGGTTAACATCAAGAGATGGAGTGGCGTTGACACAAGCCACTGAAGATAATGTAAATAGACTGATGACGGATCTGGAGCAGTCGAAAAGGGATGCAGCTCAGTTGAAGGAAACTTTAAAGAAGGAGAGAAATGAAAGTTATAAACTGAAGAGGAAATTTGAAGACATGCAAAATGAAGTGAAGACTTCAAAAGCAGAATTTTAGACTCTTCAAGCAAACAAGATGACTTTGGAAGTTTCCATGGAAAGGATAGGTAAGGATGCTCAGAATAACTTAGCAGAATTTGTAGAGGCTACAACAAGAATATCAAGTGTCGAAGACAGAAAAGGATGAACTCAAAGCATCATATGAAACTCTTAGTGCAGAAAAGGACTAGCTGCAGAGCAAAGTAGTGGAGTTGGAGGCACATAGGGCTACTATGGAAGAGAAAAAAAAGCAATTCCAAGTGCAGGTAGCAGATTTTGAAGGACAAATTACTTCATTGGCAGCATCACTGAAGGATGCCAGTGAACATCAATCTAATATCCAGCCTCTAAAGGAGCATGTCCTAGCCCAAGGAAGAAGAATGCACTAGCTGTAGGTGTCTATTGAAGAGGAAAGATGTAAAGTCTTGGAGATAGATAACAGATTGGAGGAAATTTTGGAGACTACCTCATATTTTGTAGATAGGTCTCAGGACATTTTGAAAGTCCTGACTGGAAGGATAGTAAGGATAGAGACCAATGAAGAAATTCCTGCAGATTTACTAGCAAAAGATCAACATAGCTTAAAGCAGGATTATGATTTGTTAGAATTTGCAATAAATATAGCATAGGAGTTCAAGAAAACTGTGAAGAAAACAAGAGGATCTTGTACTGAATACTGCAAAAGGGTGCTAGTCACCTACAACAGATGTCAAGTTGCTATAGAACAAATACTAGAGGCATTGCCAGAGCATGAGCTGCTCACACAAATGCTACAGAGCAGGTATCAGGAGGATGAGCAGAAGATACAACAAGTCAAGGACTTGGATGAATAGATTCTGAAAGATGCCATAGCTCATGCAGCAGTCAGCATCCATTTGCTTGAAGATTAGCTGCGTTTAAGCCCAACCAGAATCAAAGTAGTTAAAAATCAAGCTGCTAAGTATGAAATAAATATATGTTTTCTTGAACCTTCAGGATTTGAGAGCATAGCAGCGGAAGGCCAAGCGTGGAAAAATTTCTTTAATGATCAAGTGGGTCCCTCTTCATAGAAGTGCTCTACTAAATTTTGTTTTAATTGTAATATATTGTATAAGTGATGAGCGCTCACCATAGGATAAATTTTGGGAGTTGAAATGTTAGGGAAGCCCAAGAGTCATTTGGGGGCAACCCAAAAGTTTTGCCTTTTTGTATAAGTATAGGAGAGTTAGATGTAGAATGGACTTTTTCCTAGTTAGACTTGTGAGAACATGTTGTAAGAAGAACTATTTCCTTTTGCAATAGATAATTACAATTTTTCCTGTTGGAGAAAGCTTTGGTGGAATGTTCAAATGTTGTGCAATGGATGTTGTTGAAGGGGAACTATTTCATTTTCAGCTTTTGTCCATTAACTATGAGATCGTTCTAACTTGTTGAACCTATGTTCTTGTATGAATGCTCTCTAGTTTATTTTATGGAATTTCCACTATGAGTAATGAATGCTTTTCATAAACAATGAGCTATCTTGTTATTCATCTATCTATTCATGTTGAAATAAAGAACAACTACCTATGATTTTTCTTAATGCATGAACAATAATACATTACTCATTAAATGATAATATCGCTCCTTAGGGACAATTTAGTTAAGTTAGTTTTAGTTTTCTTGCTGTGTGTGATTTAGATGCGAGAGAGTTAAGACGAGAGGTAAGAAATTGCGCATCACATTGTGACCGCTCCTTGTATTCTCTATCAATTTGCATTTTAGATAGGCATTTGCATCTGATACTTAAAACTAAAAAACTAAAAAAGATACACGGTGGACCGGGCCATAACCGGTGAAACCCTTTATTTTGGTTACTTGACCTACGGTAGCTGGACCGCAAACCGGATGGATTCCCCATACCAAATAGTAACGGGCTAGTTGGGAACATTTACTGGGGATAATCCCTTGCTGTTGTCGCCTATGATTTTCCAGGCCTCAATAGTGGGATATTAAGTCTGCCTGATAATTTCCCTGATAGCTATGAGTCTTTAAATGAACAGGTCTTAATTAAAATGTATAAAAATTATAGAACTGAAGTTAGATGCCAGTTTTTATCCAGTATTCTGAAAGATGGTCAGTCGTTAGAAGGTCTATTTCTACCATACAATGTTAATATTTTCAAGAAGGAAGTATAGTTGGTCATGTCGATGGTCAGTCAAATTTTGGGTTTGGATAATGATATTCATGTCAGTGAAGTCATCTTAGGTTTTTTACTGAGTATAGGTTCAATTGACCCTGAGTTCCATTTAATCCATTATTTTAATCTTGATGAGTATCTGGCTGAGGTTATCCATGCCCAATTGGTCGAACTCAATAAAGTTAGGTTCTTTAGATATCAGTCATATTTACTGAACATGCTGTTGTGTTCTGATGTGTCGAAGTTGCAGTTCTTGTCCACCATTTTCTCTCCAGACCTCCCGAAACAAATTAACATGTTTGATTTTGTAAATACAATCATGGTCGAGATTTATAAATTACTGTTTGATGATGTCTTTCCAAGGGTGTTAGAAGACATGAGACTTATGCTATGCTCTTCCTCAGAAGAAAGAACAAGAGATTGGTTCTTGTATAAATAATTTACTGTTTTGAGAGTGTATGGGTTCACTGGGGAACCATACAGGTTACCCGCTTTTATGACTCCAAGAATATTCACACTTGAGTTTATGAGACAGAGGTTATGTGCAGAAGAAGAACATTTTGGGGCATTTAAAAAGTCTTCCAATGTTAAATTTCCTCTCAAAGTTGTTCCATTCATTTTTAAAAATAAAAGCACCTTGTTAGTCATAGAGAAGTTGTTAGAAGTTATGGATTTTCAGAAGGAGCAAAAAGTAAATTATGATCCGCATCACATTATTTCTTAGAGGAAGCAGTTAAACAAAAATAAACCATTTGATCATGAAACTGTTGAAGGCTTAGAAAAAATAGCAAATTTGGCTAATTTTGAATAAAATTCGGAAGTTGATGAAGACAACAACAACAAATTGAATGCAGTGGCTCAAACGCCTGATAATTTCAGCATTTTGAATAAGAGGAGTCTTTCTGAAATCGATGGCATGGATGTGGATGAAAATATTTCTCATAAAAAGATCAAAGCACACCCTCAAGGTGATCAAACTATTTCAGAAGAAATAGTTTCAGAGGATTTAAAGAAGATGGTCTTGTTCTAGAAGAAGTCTGTATAGATGCATCAATATTCCTTCAGATAAGAAGGTAATGCAGAGTCTAGTTCCCGCTACAAATCCAGGATAGAGTTATTATCAAGTTATGCTGACAAACAAATGCAATCATCAAAGGAAACTAATAATCTGCTTCCTCGAGTTAGAAATTTAATCAATCAAAAGACTTCATTGATTTCTAATCGAGACACAGAGAGGAATACCCTGAAGTTCGCCGTGGTTAGTGACAAGAAAGTGTCTGAAATGAAGGTGAAGTTAGACAAAGCCAGTGTCCCTGATAAGATACAACTCCATAAACAAACTGGAGATGGTATTTACTCTGATTTGTTACATGCTATTATGAAAATTAATAAATTACAGTCCCTTGTAGATAAGATGGAGGTTCAATTGAAGCATGAAAGGGTGGAAAATAAAGCAAATTTGATTCAAATTAAAAAGTTGCAGGGAGATGTTGTAAGCTTAGGGACCGAACTGGGTAATATGCAGGAGACCAAAAAGCTTCTAGAGGAGAAGGACAATACCATTCAAGTATTGAAGAAGAAGCTTAAAGTCCCTAATGCTGAACACCCTCAGTCCTCAGAATTATTTACACTTCAGGAGGAAAAAGAGAAAGTCTATCAAGATATGATGGACTACAAAGGAAAATCATTGAAGTTGCAGGAAGAGAAAAACAAGTGGGAAGTAGAAAGAACTGAATTGATGGCTCAGATTTCGAAGTTGAAAAAGGATCAGAATGATGAAAAAGAAATTATGGAAGAATTGATGAGTCAAACTCCTGTTGACACTGATTTACCCCTTGTAAATATTGAAAGACCATTAAATGAATTTTCTGTAGATGCTCTATTAGTTCCTATGTCACAGGTAATTCTGAAAGAGGTGGATATTAAAGAATTAAAGGAGGAAAATGAAAAAATCAAATCAGAATTGGCTAAGAGCATCGAGGAGAAGAAGAAAACATTGAATGATAAAAGCCAATTGCAGAAAAATTTCAATGAGTTAAAGGAAAGAAGTACAGGAAGAGCTCCTCTACAGGGAGCTAAACATTTAATTTGGGATACATTGTTTTTGGAAATCACCAAGTTTAGGCATTATTTAAAATTAAATTGATGATGAAAGTGCACTAGTCAATTTAGCTACTCAAAGATTGAAGTTGGCCAATGAAACTATGGAAAAGAAGGCTTTGAATATTGCTCAAAATGCTTAAATTTCTTAAATTCTTTAACATATCAGAATTTGCAGGACATCGGGATTAAGGACAGAGTAGCAATTGTGCTATGGGAAAAGAAGTTTATAAACAAACATCAACTCATGAAAGGGGTGCAGGACAAGGCGAATACAATGTCTTCTCAGATAAAGGATTTCAAGCTTGCTTTTAAAGATCTATTTGATGATGGTCTCCCGTATTTTTGGGATGACGAAGGAAGGCTATTTTCCCAGGAGCAATATCACAATTTATTGGTACAGAATCACATGGACCATTCCAAATTTGAATATTTAGTTAAAGGGTTAACAGGAAAGATCATTGTAGAAAAATTGACAAACGACTTTGAGATATTGGAGAAATTTTTAATTATTAAGAAAGGATTGCCTGCCATGTCTTATGAAGCTTATGTGGATTTGGAGGTGTCAATTAGAGAGATGATAGAATACAACACCCCAAATGCGGAACAATGGAAGATCGTGGAAAAATTTGAAAAGACCAAGTACATACTTCATTCATGAAGACATGTGTTGTAGTTCGTGAAGCTGTTTGTTTGGGATACCTTGCAGTCACTAAGTTGGCTATAATCAAGCAATCTATTGTTTGAATCAAAGCATGTAGTTATTATTCCTAGTCATTAGGGATATGGTTACAAAACCTTCGATTAACAGATTAATTGGTTATTGATCTTCTTGGGAAGAAATTATTTTTGTATATATTTGAATTTATTTGATGTATTGGGGGTTGGAACACATATGTTTGGACTAATGTTTTTGAGAACTTATGATTTTTGAATGAAATAAGAGAGCCAAATGCTGGTTGATCTTCAAAGATTCATGTGTCATTTATGTTACAGTCTGTGCCTTCTTTCCATGTGATTGTCTTCTAAGTGTTTGCCTTCGATTCTGTTTTCTTTCATATCTGAACGTAGTGTTTAATAGTTTCAGAATTCATACATGTTATGATCTGGCTATTGTTTCAGATATTTCACAAATATTTCTTCTAAAGTTGATATGGAATTCATCTCGTGATGCTCTATATTGATGGACTATTCATGTTTCTCTCCTATCGCCTGAAAATCAATGAATGACTGTGACTGGATGATTATCTTGCCTTTGTTGGGATTCTGTGTATGAAGCTTTGCATTATCTTTATCTGTTTTGACTCCATTTCCAAATGGTTATATGTGTTGTTTCAACCATCTGCATAACTTTAAATTATGATTTCAATATCTGGCCTTGTTAAAATTTATATCTGAGAGATCCCTCTCTGGAAAGAAAAGCCAGTTTCTTTTCAAAGTGGTTTTTGCTGTTACATTAAGATTACCTTTACAACCTTGGGAGACCAAAACTTCCGCGAGCATTTCAATATGGCCGAATTGACCTCGTTCATAGATCTGCCCTCCGTCAATCATGGCCGTCGGAACTTGTGGTCGCTTTAACGCCATTTCGCGAGGATGGAGAGACAATTTTGATCGTGCTTATGGTTCTCACGAAAAGCTTTTCGACTGTCTATCTGGCTCATCCTTTGATCGTTACCATAGACACACCCCCTCCTTTACATAATTTCTCAGCCACCATGCTGCTGGAATTCTTATGTGTTTTTTGGTTGTGGTCGCTTTGTCCTACCACCCCGCCATCTCCCACTATGTGAAAAATAGTGATAATAAGTGGCTCTAGCTAGGGATGCTATCCTCCCTGTGAGGTAGCAAAGAACAACGTAGACCAAGTGCCAAAATCCATTGGGTGGCTCTTTCATCTTTGTTGCAAACTTTAAAAAATGCTCAAAAGGCCCAAAATTAAGCTACATGATGGAAACAATTGAAAAGCTAATTTGATACTTAAGAAAAACTTCTTAAAAGGGGAAATGCTCGTTATGTTGAGCTTATTCATTCCTACCTACCTACTTTACCAAATGGACTTCATCACCTGGTCAAGTAATTTTTGACTTCCAGTGAAGCTAGCCAAGAAAATGGTCCCTGAAATCCCATTTCTTCTCGCATGATACATAAAACACTACTAGAAGATCCAGCGAAACCAAGTTATAACAAAGAAATTGGTCTTTGTAATAAATATCTTACCATACATTACCGCTTTCTAGTTGCTCCATGTATTCTGCTACCAGATTGTGGAAACCTGGGTGGTTGTTGGTTTCTTCAGCTGTTAGTCAAACGCGATAAAAATGTTCCAACTTCCATCCTTCTAACATCATGCAAAGGCGATGTCTCAAAAAACTTTGGGAGGCGTCCTCCTGACCTTTTGTTCCCAGGACATCAAAATTTTTGTGTGAGCTCCCAGAATCCAAGGCCTGACTTTTCACAAGTGTCGTGAAATAAGTAACGTTGCGTACCTCAATAGAACTGGGCTTGTTTACCTCCCGATGACCTTCCTGGCCAAAGGATCCTTTCGTGTACTCGTCTGCCTGTCTCGGGAGAATTTCTCAAGAAATAATCCCTCCTGCTCACAATCGGGTTGGTTTCGAAAGGAATCATGTAGAACGTGCTCTAGGAAATATTCAAAAAATGCACCGTGTTCTTGGCTCTAGGTCTCAAGAACCAGAATTTTATTTCTTGGACCCACTCTAGCAGGGGTGTATTCATCCTCCTCTATGGGTCCAGGCAGGAAAAACATCTCCCCTTGATACGGGGTCCTTGAGTTTAGGACGTATGAAGAGGTCTCAATTCCAGCAACCTCGCCTTTTTATTTATTAAGTCCTAGGCCTGTGGGATCCCCAACTGTGTCACTAGGAATTTCGTCCCCGTTATCATCCTCATATTCATCTTATATCGGCATTCCACAATCTCTTTCAAGGTCACCACATACGCGACTTGTAACAGGTTGGTCGCAGGCTCGAGGGAACGGACTGATGAAACTACCTACGTTTCCTTCCCTTGGCAGATCTTCTTTCCGTATACTAGGGGAAAATGCAAGTTGCCAAGGGGATTCCTCCTCCGTCTCATGCATCTCTACTCAGCCCAACTCCTCGACGTTTTCATTAGTACCGCCTTAGCCCAGGCTCTTTCCTGACAATCTAAATTTTTCTTTGATGTCCAATGCATCAACAAGCATTCTCTGCAATGATGCTGATTTTCTTTCCAATATAAATAAAGACAAATCGGGAGGAAAAATAGACGCATAATGCAATTTCCCTGCACCATCTAAGGGCTGGATTTCTTTGGGCATGCCATATTAGAAACTTACGAACCTTCTGTTGAAACTTGACATAGCTTCACCTTCGCATTTCCTCATATAATAAAACTCTGAGAGCACCTAGTCTAATGACCTCCTTTCACCCCAAAAATCTAGAAATATACGAGAAAATTCCGCCCATGTATTGATGGATTCCGACTGCAAATGTATGAACCATTTTTTTACACAACCTTGCAAATATTGGGCGAAAGATCTCATACAAACGTCATCATGTTCTATCTCAAAAAGATCAAGAAAATATTCAAAGGCCAATAAATGTTTCTCAGCTGTAAGGCCTTGGATTCTCCATCAAACTCAGGAAGGTATTTATAGTGTTTGGTAGGGAAATCATGAAGGATCCGAGGCAAGTGAAGAGGCATGTATCGGCTTTGGTATTGGGTGCAATAGAGTCTTGTGGAAAATATATCCTCTTAGAAACGACATCGCATAGCCCATCAGGTTGCCTCTTAATTTCAGGGGTCTTAGGCGAAGGGTCCAGACTAAAATAAGACGTACAGGATGGAGATATACTCTCTGTTAGCAGGGAAGGATATACAAGAGTGAACTCATGACTTCGCTTGGAGTGATTCTGCTGAATACCTAAAGGATATATGGAAAAAAATGGATAGAACCTTTGGAAAGCATAATGAGGACCATTCTAGAAATTTGGAGATCACACCCAGCACCACAAGAGTTATTTCTTCAAAATTCTTTCCCTCTTTTCTCTCTAATGAAGTTGTTCAAGATGAAGAAGCATAATCTTCAACACAGTCAATTCGAATTGAAGAAAGTCTCCTTGGAGTGACTCCTTCTCCTGCTGTGCCATAAGTTGATCAGATCTCTGATATCTCATCTTCTCATATAGATGATTCATAAGAAGACATTCAAATATTTTTTATTGCAGAAAAAATCTCCTTCCATTCTACTTAGGAATTCTCCAGTGATTCTTCTATTTTAAACTTATGTGCAAAGTTTGGTAGTGATTGCGTCAGAAAATGAAGAGGAATTCGATTTCTATCTCTAATGTTGCTGCTGACATGCATAAAAGTAATACTTTGAATATTTTGAAAGAAATATCATATTTTTGGAGTGATCCATTCACTCTCATTGATCTAGAGCTTCCAACAAATTCCTACAGGATTGCTTGCACCAATACTCAGAGTTTTGTTGAAAGAGAAAATTGTTCATCTACCATCTCAATGGAGCACATGGAACCTTTGCTCCACACTACTGGATCTAATATGACCTTATTTGGTTTGAATTTTAAGTTTCAATATCCTCCAGTCATGCTTGTAGTTGTTCTCATCAATTTTGGTGTGAAAAATCAAGTACCTCAAGTCTCTTTCAAAATTGTTGCTAGGGATTCGATGTTAGTTTTCTCTAATGAGTTTGATGATATTAGATTTTGTGAGTCATTGGATATTTTAGAAGATATATCATATTATGGATCTCAAACATTCTCTCTCCATGGTCCCAGGGATTCTCTACCTTTCTACTTGATCACATGCCCATCTCCTCACAATACTGGTAAAGACAAAGACATCCTGGATTCGCCTGGACAGTTGCTCCTAACAATCGGAGATGATTTTACCACATATGGTTTGATGTTGAGGATGCAACATATAATTTTCTTGGGCTTACCTCACATTTTTCAAATTCTCAAGAACTTTTTCTCTCTCATCAGTTGATCTCAATTGCTCTACATGGGTCCAATTTTCATCTTGTAGTTGCCTATGTTCCTGATTCAGCTGAGCATATTCCTCTTCTTCCAAAGAGGAAAATTCCTCCATATGCAATAATTTAGTTTGGAGAGGTTCACATGCATAGTCCCAGGATGCTGATGCACAAAAGAACCAATATTCTGCATTACTCCTGCACAAAGTTGCAGATTGCAGCAAAATTTCTTGATATCTGCTTATTTTGAGGGGAGGGGGGTTTCCAATGAAGTTTTCCCCATTTTCCTTATTTTATTAAGCATTATTTTATGTCATTTAGATTGTATGGGTGTCTTTTTTTCTAGTTGCTAGGGCCTAAGTTGTACAAAGTTAGGATTAAGGGGGGGTGTTAGGATTAATTAATCGTCCTTTGTCCAATATAGTCTATTTGGTCATTTTGCCTAACTTAGGGGGTTATTATTACTGTACTAGAGTGTGGGGAACACACCTAGAGGTTATCTTCCACTTACTGCATCTGCATTCATGAGTTTATATGCCTATGGGATCAATCCCTACATTATAGGATCCCACTCTGAGTGCCACCAGCAACCCCCATCAGTTGGTTCTGGTAGGTAAGCAGTTATGCTGAGTTAACCTCCAGTTACAATCAGTTAGACCACTTTCAGTTAGCCTAGAGCCAGTTTTGCATGCATGAAGGGAGAGTGGTGCCTTTTTCCCACCTGTCTCATCAGTTAACTGATTGTAGACTGATTTAGACCTCCAAAGTTAGACTAGTGAGCTCGATCAGTGATTTAGACACGTTGAGTTAGCTAATCAGACAATTAGAACTGATAGATTCGAATCCTATCTTTAGCATTCAAATTATATTTATTGATTAATCATTGTACTATTGATTAATGAATGAAGATTAACGTTATGATTATCTCAACAACTCTTGTCTGATTTATCTGAAATTTGTGGCATTAATTTCTTGTTCAATGTACATCCTCTTTGATTATTCCATTGCATAATTTCCTTCCTACAACTTTCATATTTTCCTGTAGATAATTGGTTCACAAATATAACATGTTGGGAGTGTTGCTCCTTGAAAAGATTGTGGAAATATTTAGTGATACAGTGGAGGCCCTCTTTATCAAGAACAATAACGTACTAGTTGTTAATTCCCTTCAATTGGTGTGTGCTCCTATCCAAGTGATGCACCCTCCTTTATTTTGGATCTACACCCTGCACTATAGCATGTGAATGAGTTCAACATGGTCACTCAACAGTGAATGGTCGCAACAGTAGGTAATGAAAGGATTCCCCAGCTCTACACCCCTCAACAACAATCACACCCTCCTCACAAATAATGTGTCCCACTTCTTGAATATGATTGCAACCTTTTTCCTTAAGTAGTCGTGACTCAGATTTGATTTTTACCTTGATGGTATGAAATTTTAGGATCTTTTTTAATAATATAAATTACATGTGAAATTTGTATGTTAAAAACTCATAGAAAGGCTTTAAAAGATGAAATTTAAATGCTTAAAACATTCACATAAGCAAATAAACATCATGAAAACAATGAAATTGATAGACAACGGATGATAACGGAGTTCACCCCTCTTGGGTCACGTCTTTGGGCCACTTCCAATGAGAAGGTCGATCTTATTAAGTATTCGAAAGCTTACATACATGAGTTCTGTAAATAGTTATGAGTTATGTTAGTCAAACTCAGAAACATGCAGTACCATTGCAATCCTCTCGAAATTTCAAGAAAAATGATTTTAAACTCGACCTGGTTTGCCTGTAGCCTCCTCTGGAATGCAAATCGAGAACACCCTCTGTCCCACCTATACGGAATGTACTTACCACCTTGAGATCCATGCACATAAATGCATGTACATGCCTTAGGAATTATACCAAAAATGAGCAGCTAACTTTGTCAAACTGAGGTCCAAAATTGTGTTTAAATAAGGTTTTTGGCCATGCGTGTGGTTTCCACGCACCACCTTTTTATCCTGAATACCTTCCTTTCAAATCTTAAGAAATATTTTCCATTACAAATTTAAGGAATGGGCATTGGCCTAATGGTAACGGGGTGTACTACTAAACCAGAGGTCATGGGATCCATCCAATATCGGCTCTATTTTATGTTGGTGTGTTGTATTGGTGGCGCATTGGCTTGTGACATGGAATGCTCCATCAATTCCATTGAAGATTTGGCATGTGGCTTGGATTATCCTTCGTTATTTCTACATTGATTGGCATGTGGTTCCATCATATAACAATTGACCTTGGTGTTGGCCATGAGGTCGAGGGTGTTCGGGTACACAGGGTACCCCCAAAGGACCGAACACCAAGAGCGGCCACTCACACAAACATATCACAAATCAACACACGATGTTTGTCGTGTAGTTAAAACCCTTCAGAGGGGAATGATCCAAGGCCCCAACCAAATAGCTACTTGGAACAATTTATTATGCAAAAGAAGAAAGTTACAAATGAGCTTCTCATAATCGATCAACTACCCAAGGACCCTCCATGCTCTTTAAATAGAGATAATGGACCGATTGGGTGTTAAGCCATGGATCAATGGTAGGTATGATCTAAGAGAAGTTGAACCGTCAGATAACTTTATGTCTAGAACATATTATGATCGTCGGATTAGAATATTTACAAATGCATACTAATGCATACTAAAGAAACACACTATACCTAATGAATATATTACACAAGTTGATCTTAACTAAATCCTAAGCGTCTAAATATCCTAACATCCCCCCTTAAGAACAACTTGGGATAGGATTGAAGGATTTACAAAAGTGACACTATTAGGAGAAGGAAGGATGCATTAGAGACTACCCCCCCATAAGGACACATTATTGAACTCCTAACATAGATCGAAGTTTAGAAAGCTTTGCTTCTGTAAGAGACTTAGTTAAAATGTCTGCAACTTGAACATCTGTAGGGAAATAGAGCATTTCAAGAACACGATCATGAACAAGATTTCTGATGAAGTGCATGTGTAACTCAATGTGTTTGCTGCGTTGATGTAGAACTAGATCTTTGGCAAGCTTGATGGCACTTTGATTGTCTCACCAAAGTGGAGTAGGCTACTGCTGCTTGAATCCAAACTCTGAAAGGATCTGTCGAAGCCATAAAGCTTCCTGATTGGCATTAACTACGGCTCGATATTCTGCTTCTGCTGAAGAAAGAGCAAGAGCTTGTTGTTTCTTACAAGCCCAAGTGACATGTCCATATCCCAGACTGAAAACATAACCTGCAGTAGAATTTCGATCATCAGGATCACCGACCCAATCCGAATCAGTGAAACCAACCAACAAAGGTTTCCCTTCTGTACTATAATGAATCCCAAACTGAAGTGTACCTCGAATATATCGAAGTATTCTTTTTGCTGTTTTCCAGTGACTTTCATGAGGTGTTTTCATATAACAGGCAACACGACCAATGACAAAGGAAAGGTCAGGACGGGAATGAGTCAAGTATAAGAGACTACCAACAAGCTGATGATATAAGGTGGCATCTACTTCAGGGGAAGTACAAGTGGCAGAAATTTTGACTCCAGACTGGAAGGGAGAAGGGGCTAGTTTACAATCTTCCATGTGAAAGCGACAAAGAAGGTCACAAGCATACTTAGACTAGGAAAGAAATATTCCTTCTTTGGTTTACAAGACTTGGAGACCAAGAAAATAATGCAAATGTCCTAAGTCTGACATTTCAAAATTTTGCTTAAGACTGGATTTCACATGGGTTAATAGTTTAGGGTCACTACGAGTAAGTATAAGATCATCAACATAAAGAACAAGTATGATGAGATGGTTTCCTACTTTCTTGGTATAGACATTGGGGTCAGAATGACATCTAGAAAAACCAGTGTCAAGGAGAAAGCTATCCATTTTGGCATACCAAGCTCTAGGAGCTTGCTTAAGGCCATACAAGGATTTCTTATGGCGACAGACCAGGCTAGAGTTATTCTGAACATATCCAGGAGGTTGTTCCATGTAAATTTCCTCCTGTAAATGACCATGTAAGAAGGCAGACTTGACATCCATTTGATGGACTTCCCAGTTATGTAAGGCTGCAAGGGAAAGAACAAGGCGGATGGAGTTCATTTTTGCGACAAGAGCAAAGGTTTCATTGTAGTCAATCCCTTCAACTTGGGAAAAACCTTTGGCAACTAACCTTGCCTTAAGTCTTTCAACACTTCCATCTGATGCATACTTATTTCTATAGATCCATTTACATCTGACAAGTTTTCTTCCTTTCGGAAGACGAACAAGATCTCAAGTATCATTCGCCATCAAGGAACGATATTCTTCATCCATAGCTGTATCCCAATCTGGATTTCCTGAAGCTTCTGCAAAAGTTTCTGGATCATGATTTTCAGAAACTTGAGCCAAAAGAGAAGAGGCTCACTGAAACTAAGAACATGTTCGACGTTGATCTCTAGGATCACTGACAAGATCACCAGTTGCTTCATATGTTGAATGGACCCATCGAGGAAGCATTGGTGCTGGTGAACCTAGAGGAACATGAGCAGGTGAAGGTGGATTTTCATCCTCACTATCATCATAAGAAACTGGAGTTGGAAACCTGTCAAGGAAGTTGGAAGGAGAAGAAGGCACATTCGCTGAATCAGGCTCGCAAGCCAAAGATGGCACACCCACGAAGTTAGGCTTGCAGGCCAAGATATTTTCATCAAATTTAACATCTCTTCTAATGATTATATCATGAGAATGTGGCTGAAGAATTCTATAACCTTTTACATCTTCAGAATATCCAACAAATATACACTTTTCACTTTTAGGCTGCATTGCTTTCCGTTTTTCATCCTGAATGTGAGCCCATGCTTCACAACCAAACACATGGAAGTGAATTACATTTGGTTTAATTTTACTCCATGCTTCTTCCAGTGTTATACCTTGTAAAACTTTAGTGGGTGTGTGATTAACTATGTAATTTTCACAATTTAAGGCCTCAGCCCAATATTGAAGACTTAGTCCCTTAGATTGGATCACACAATTAGCCATTTCTTTTGAAGTGTGGTTCTTCCGTTCAGCTACACCATTTTGTTGTGGTGTATATGGAACAATGTGTTGTTGTTGGATTCCTTGTTCAGTGTAGAAAGTAGTGAACTTTTTGTTAACATATTCTCCTCCATTGTCAGATCTTAACTTAATAATTTGATGACCAGATTGTTTTTTAACAAGGGACTTGTAGACGAAGAACATGTTAAATAATTTGCTCTTAAGTTTTAGGAAGTAAAACCAAGTGAATTTGGAGTAGTCATCAATGAAAGTTAAGAAATATTTGAAACCAGAAAAGGAAGCAGACAGAAGAGGACCACACAAGTCACTATGCACAAGCTCCAAGGGAACTGAGGTGTGCCAAGAGGCACATTTGTCAAAATTGTCTCGATGATGTTTTCCGAGTACACAACCGGAACAAACACCATCCTTGTAAGATACCATTGGAAGACCAGTCACCATATTTTATTTACATAGTTGTTGCAATGAGCGATAATTTAAGTGACTAAATATCTCATACCAAAGTTTGCTCAAGTTATCACTATGGGCAACAAAAACTGAAGGAAAAGGTGATGACCCAAAGTTGTTAAATTTGTACAACCTGGTAATATCATCAACAGTTCCAATAGCAAGGACGTGAGAATTTTTAAAATCCTTGATTACAACTTGGTGAGGTGTAAACGTCACAGTTTTACCTTCACCTGAATGAGTAATTTGATAGACTGATAACAAATTGCAGGAAATTTTTGGAACACATAGTACATAACTGAAATGAGCATTTTCTATTGGAACTGTTCCAGATCCTACAACACTTAAAGATCTATCATCACCAACAAATATTTGTTTGGTGTTACATTCATGCATAGTAGAAAAGATGGCTTGATCCTTAGCCATATGATAAGATGCTCCAGAATCAATGAGCCATTCATTTGAAGTAGAAGAAGAAGATGCAGTATAAGAGTAACCAGAATTACAAAGTGCATGTCCATGAGAGGAAGATTTTGACGACGAATCTAGGTTGATGTGGTGCTTCTTCATTGCTGCTTCCAAGGCTGCCATCTTCTTGAAACACTTAGATTCATCATGATTATCTTTCCCACAAAAATTGCAATGACGCTCAGTCTTATTTCCTTTGGGATTGGATCCTTTGTAATTTTTTAAAGAAGGAGATAATTGAGAGGGTTTAGGACCCTTGTTTGGCTTATTATTGTGAAAAATTTGTTTCTTGGGAGGCTTGGAATTTTCTTTCTATTGAGACAAAAAGGTTTTCCCAGATGTATCTGCATTGTTAATTATTCCAAGATGAATGAGATTATCTTGCTCTCTAATTAAGGAATCACAAAAGGATTCAAGACTAGGCTCTTGATAGTCTTGAATAGCTGCAGTCAAGGATTCTTTCATGGAGTAAAATGTAGATACAAAAACAGAATATGCAGGTCCAAGTTTGGAAAGAATATGATAAATACATTGTTGGTCTTCTTTCTTAATCTTGCAATCTTCACATAAGAGTCTAAGAGTTTTATACTCAGATAAATAGTATTGAATGCATGAAAAATTACTTGGATTCAAAGAAATCAACTCATTCTTAAGTTGATGATCTCAAATTTCATTGTGTTTACCAAACACAGATTCCAAATTTTCCCAAGCTTTATCAGGTTCATCAATTCCAGATATGTGGAATCATAAATCAGTAGAGATTGACATCCCAATCAATCCACGAGCTCCATCACATCTATTTTCCCATTTTATTTTCTTATCATCATCAGTGGGTTCTATTTCTTTCCCTGAGGTAATTCTGAAAAGTCCCCTACTTCTGAGAACATCCTCCATACGAGATTTCTATGAGAAATAGTTAGAACTGGTAAGTATAATATCACAAGGGGCGGCCATACTTGAAAATAATGGCTAAAAGAACATATACTAACTGCCTGGATGCAAAGAGCTCGAAAAATTAGGATGTTTAAAAAAAATGACACTAAAAATTGATTTCGAATGATGAATTTATGCTTGATCAAAGAAAATGTTGAAGATGTCCCCAATAGTGATGTGGCAGATATTAACTTGACCAACTAAAAAAAAGAACCCCCCTCTTCCTAAGATCAACCTTTGACAATCACTTTACAATATAGTTGCTTTTAAGTGAATCACTTTTGTAGAATAAGTGATGTTCACTTTTACAATAATGTTTAAATAGTGCGGCAATAAATTAAAAGACTTAAGTGACTCACTTTTTATTTTATTTTATTTAAGTGAGATGCACTTTTACAATAAAGTAACTTGAAAATAGAAATTGCATGCACTAAAAGTAGCTTAATAAGACTTGAACTCAAGACCTATTAAGGAATAAAGCAACTTTGGACCAAGTGAGCTAAGTTTAAAAGGTACGTAAAAGAAGGGAATGATGAAGGTTTTTTTTTTGTTTTTACTCTTCCCTCTCGTTCTCTGTGCTTGCCTTTGTTTCCTGCAAATCACAAAAAAAATGAAAAAACAAAAACAAAAAAACTTTTCCACACTATGGGGTTAGATCGTGGTTAGCTTTCCCAGAAAGTCTGCGTTTTCAAGTTTTCTCGCTGTTTCTGATTTGCCACGATCGCACAAGGTGCACGGCAAAGAGCATACATAGCCGAGAAGACAAAAAAAAATTCCATTTTTGTTTCTGATTCGCCGTGATTGCGCAAGGTGCACGACAAAGAGCATACACAGATAGGGAAGACAACAAACCGAGACTAAAACAATAAATATCTACTGATAAAACTGATAAAATATGAGAGATTTAAAAAAAAAATTAAACAAATCCGTCACTGTAACATTATACCTTCAAATTTGCCGAAATGGGTGTTTCTAGAACAAACATAAACAGTTTTCGATGAAACAAAAACTATTTCCCAATGGAAATGATGCTCTGAATGCAATGGAATAGCTCCCACAGGCCACAAATGTGTAGAAAATCTAGAACCAGAAACCCTTTCAAAGTTTCAGCAACACCGGTTCCAGATCTTCATCACAAACATAAGCGACTCTTCATAAACACTCTGATATCATGTTCAGGTACATAGGGTACTCCCAAAGAATTGAACACCAACAATGACCACTCACACAAATAGATCACAAATCAACACATGATGTTTGTCACATGGTTAAAACCCTCGAGAGGGAAACAATCCACGGCCCTAGCCAAATAGCTACTTGGAGCAATTTATTATGCAAAAGAGGAAAGCTACAAATGAGATTCTCATAATCGATCAACTAGCCAAGGACCCTCCATGCTCTTTAAATAGAGATCATGGACCAATCAGGTGTTAAGCTACGGATCAATGGTAGGTATGATCTAAGAGAAGTTGAACTGTCAGATCACTTTATGTCTAGAACATATCGTGACCGTCAGATTATAATATTTACAAATGCATACTAATGCATACTAAAGAAACACACTATACCTAACGGATACATTACACAAGTTGACCTTAACTAACTCCTAAGTGTCTAAATATCCTAACATAGGGCTAAGCCCTCAATCCCTCATTTTTTCCCCAATTCAAACACATTTAATTTTAAATAGAACTAACACCCTATAATGTTAAAAAACATTGGTGGGAGCTCTAGCTAAGTTGGATTTGTGGAGTTGTTGGTGGTCCTTGAGGTCGTGTGTTCAATCCCCATGACCTCCAATTTTTTTAATTAAATGGTATAAACAATTGCCAACGAGGTTGCCATGTTACAGGCCCTGATTGGTCCACTTGTCGACCTATCAAATCACCCCTTTGACCACGTGGCATCCCACCATTAGTTAGAAAATCTGATATGTCATCAAACATGTCCATGTGGAATCCATACACCGACCCGTCCATGCCACGTGGCACCCTACGGGTGTGCCACGTGGCCCCTTTTTTCCCTTTAAATAATCAAATTTACCTTTTTGTTGAGATTTCAAAACCCCATAAGTTTCACATCCGTAGGTCATTTCACATGAAAAAGAAATTGTCAGAAACCTCTTGACGCGCTCTATGCACCTGTAAGATTTTATTCACTGTTTGAAGACTTTCATTTTGATCAAACTTTGAGATCCTCCTGGATCAAACCTTCCCACTGGTAAGCTTTTGGCCCTCCAAAAGCATGAAATCATTCAAAAAACAGGTGAGGGTACAACTCCCTCACTCTTTTGATATCTAGCTATCATGATTTGCTTGGATGCATTCCTTTCAGCCCCACATGAATAAATTCCATGTCACCTCTTTGTGAAGCTATAACCTTATTATCAAGTATAACATCTTCTTGAAGTTCTGTCAGAACCTCGAATTTTCACCAAAAATTAAAATTTTTAATGTGACATAAAATGTCTAAAGTCGCAGTTTGATAACTACTAACGGCTACCAGAAAAATGAAACAGTTAACAATATGTAGTGATTAACTTCAACACATAAAAACTAATACCATTTTAATTTTGATATGTTATGTAAATGACCTGCATTCAGTTACTTCTAGCTGTACTGATGATTTTCTTTTGTCAAGTAGGTGAGAAGCTATGTTCTAAACCGGGGTTTACTTAGCAATTGCTAACTCAACTGGATTTCTAGTTCTTACAGGTTCAACAGGTAAATTTTTGAACATGTAGGAGTTTGTTTTTGCCTTAAGTCAAGGAGTACTTCTTTAGCATATTAAAATGCTAGAGCATAAATTGATTAATATAAAGCAAAGCTACGATGAGGTAAAGTATCTTCCTTTACTGTTTTTGGATCTAAGTCAATATTTTAAGTTAGTCATAAAGACCAATATCCTTAACACACCAATGTCTTTTACCAGCATGACTTCTACTTAAGTTTTCGTTTTTAATGTTATATGCCAAGTTACTCACAAGTTCTACTGATGAGCATAGGGCTCTTAAATTAACATAAAGAAAATTCTACTGAAGCATGAAATTACTGCCATTGCTATGTCTAATATTCAATGTGCTGCTTCATAAGCATAAATATAATTCTAAGACTTTTAAAGGAAAAGTTTACAATAGATTACATAGCTCTTATTTTTAATTCTGCTCTAGCAGAGAAGATTTATCAGCCTGTTTATTTGTATACAGTTATAAATGTTGACTTGCACTATTAGACATCAAGTTATAATTTCGATTTTCCAAGTTTCACCATGTCATATGTATTACTGTAAAATTTCATTACCATATCGCTTAATAATATTATTAAGTGATTTTACCTTTAACCCTAGACAGTCTTACTACCTTGTAATTACCAAGTGTAGTCTAAATATTGGTTTGATTTATTAAGAATTTGGTTTTTTATGGAAACCAAAAGACAATAACTTCCAAGAAGTCTTCCAACCATAATACTATCAACTTTATGCATTTGTAAGAGTTATGCTAGTGTAGAAAAATTACCTAACATTTACTTATATAAAGTTGGACTAAAGATAATGACCTTATGAGCTTTGATTTTACATAACACTAATTCTAAACATAACATTATTCCTTTAATATTAGGTTTGTATGAAAAAATATTAGGAATGCTATTGACTAAAGGTCAAAGGCATAAATCCAATATTGATCACCATATATATACCTTTACAAATGAATGATCTTAATGTTATCAAATGTAAATGATAACAATATACATATACACTTTTACAATTGATTGCTTGTAGTGTTAACAAAAAAAGCAATGATAAGAATTGTTTGAATATAAACCATACTATTAGCTGTATAGAATATATGGTTTTACCGAAAGACTGATTGCAATGTTATCCTCCATGACAATGATACGATACCAAAACATTATCATTAGTTATAAGTATAAATGATTGGTAAATAATTTGTGCTCACTCGACAGTGCAGGTTAACTATATGGATCGACCCAATTTGGATTAAAAATATCTATGGGCATGTGGATGAGTCTCCACCATGCACTGGTCAATTTAAAAACTTGCATGGAAACCCTATCCTCTTCATTATTCTTCGAGGGTTTGGCTCTGCGCTGTTGGGTTTCTTTGCGGCCATGAGAGGCTCACTGGTTCATCATTGATAGTTCCATTGTGTGTAGTATAGTTCTGTAATGCTTGTGCAAGTGTTAAGGGATTCACAGTTTACAATGTAGTTCCTTCTGGAAGTTTTGTAACGCTGTGTGAGTGGGTTTTTCTCTGTCAGTAGTTTAGATTCTAGCCATAGCGTTACCCTTGCCTTTGCTAGTGACTTGCTCCGTCGTCAGTGGAAGTCTGGAATGTAAAATCCGCTGCCTTTGTCATAGGATTAACACGAGGGTTTCATCTCTTCATAGTGCAGTTCCTCGAATTGGTACCGTCTCCTCCTCGGCTCTAGACTTCTTACTTACAGGTAATAATTTTTTTACCCTGCTCTTATTATTAGTTTCTAGTTCAGTTTTAGTATAATGAACACAACATAAACTAATGCATTCGGTTTTGTTTTGCAGGTTACAGTTACGGCTTCGAGCTTGAAGGATTCCTCTCCAACGCTGGTTATCTTCGTGGCCATAACGGGTAAGCCCCGATTTGTCGTGGCATATCCCTGCTTGCAATGGTTAATGGAAAGGAGTTACAGTTGAAGGGAAGCATGGCTTCAGTTCCTCCAATGTTTAGACACTTAGTACTTGTTATCACTTAGTTTTGTTTTTATAAACCCTTGCGTGTTGCTGGGTAGCTCCAGCTTATAAGCCGTGACTTGTATGTAGTTTTCTTGGTTTATAAAAGGGATTACAGCCTTACGGCTTGATATTATCATGCTCTGGTTTTAAGATAAAAAGGTTTTTTTCCCTACTTAAGGTTTTAAAATGACTCCTGTTTCGATTACTCTGTTTTATTTTTAAATGATAATACTGTAAGACAGATTCTTCTTCTTCCACTGTCCGTGAAGTAAATTTACTGTTAATGATATCTTTTTTAAATAATTAGTGTTAATATGAAGACTGGAACAATCATAATGTAAATTTATAAGTTTTATATTATCAGTCTGGAATATAATGGTTAGGGTTTAATGGTAAAGAAACCCTTATGTAACTGTATTCGTAAATAAATTATTATTTGAGCACTATTTCCTGTTTGCTTCAGTTTCTCTATTACAGGTACAATGTTGTTTCATTATTTGGTTAATGAAGTATTTAAAATTAAGTAGGTTTATAAATATATTGCAAAGTCTTAAAGATAAGACTGAAGTCAGTCTAATGCTTAGTTTAAATTTTTCTTATTATCTTAAATCTCAGTTAGCAATGTAACTGGATGTAGATTAACTTTTACTTGAATTATTTATTCGAAAGGGTTTCGACCCTTAGTTTTTCACAGGTAATAACCTGTCTAGTTTTTATTATTTTTAAAAGCGTGAATGTATATAAGTCTTAGTTATTTCATTTATTACTTATAAATACATTTATTTTCTTTATAATTTATAATTATTTAGATCTCTGTAGATAAAAGATTATTAACTCTGAACTCTGTTTATTTTACATAAATAAGGGTTTATAAGAGAAACCCTAATCTAGTTTTTAATAATAATAGTTTAAGATTAAGTTAATATTTTCCAGAACTGTTTAGTTATCAAATTGTAAACATATTTTCTCGAATAATAGTTATTATTTTCTATAAACATATATTTGTAAATAGTATACTAATATTGTGGTACTAAAGTATATTACTATTTTTTTCACTTGTATTTCCATCTAGATAGTCTAAATTAAATAGTAATAAGAATAAACTATAACACTGATTTTCGTTGTACTATAAACATTGAAATAAATTCTATTTTCATTTACATACAGATGCAGAATTTCACATTTACTATTCTCATTCCATTACAAGGAATATTTCATTTCCCTTAAACAAACTAACTATGCTAGAGTACGGCCTGTAACCAGGTGTGGAAAAACACAACTTAGAATTAAATCCTTTCTATTTCATTATTTTCCTAAATCATTTTCATTTCTATTAACAGTATAATAAGAATACTAACTCAACAATCTACAAAGTCAGAACTAATTGCATTCATGTAACATCTAAACTAAGATTTATTTAACTAAGACAGTAAAATAAATAACATAGAACTTGTTGATGACAAGATGACAATAACGTTAGGAGGCCATTCCTCCCTACCAATCTCCTGGAGAGTGCTCAAACAACGCTTCCTCAGGACCCCCAAGCCTGTTCCTGTTCTTCTTGGATGAGAACTGGGTGGAGAATGCAACTGTAGAACCCTCTGTCAACTCAATAGTTCAATACCTCAGTAAAAACACTCTGCTCTCAACAGCATGATCTTCATCTTAAAAGCTGCAACAATATCAATCAGCAGTTATCCCCTCAAACACTTTCCAATTTCCCTTCCATTGAATTTCTTTGAAGTAAATTCATTCACCCTGAATGATCACTTCTCTAGAATGAGCAGCCTCAACTCTCTTCACTGGGAATTTTTATAAAGATGCCTAGGTCTTTTGGGCCAGTTTTCATTAATTGAGCCACCTGCTCTGATTCCACTTTCTTGGGGAATCATGACCGCAAATGTAGGGAGGTTTCCACCTGCAACAGTTGAAAGTGGTTTGAGGATGCTGCCACATGTCAATTTGCTCTCCAGCCAGTCTCCTCCACCAATTTGTCCAGTAAACACTCTTTTAACAGTTCTCCTAAGCTATTATGTCCTCATTTATTTATTTATAAATAAAATATTTAGAATTTACATTAAATATCCTTGACCCCACTGGGTCATCAATTACAACTTAGCATAAAATTTAACATATTGTTCCTCAAATAATATAAAATTGTTTTTGCAAAATTGGGGCATGTGACAAGTTCATTGAGATATTTAGGAGCAAACTCCTCAACAGAAGGAGCTTAAACCTATACATCTTGGTCCACAATCATAGGAGGCTCATATAGTTTCAAGTTTTCCACATTAACAATGGGATACATTTGCATATAAGGAGGCACATCTAACCGAAAATCATTATTAGTAACTTTGTCCAAAATTGTAAATGGTCCTAACTTGATATGTTTCAACTCTCGACCTTCACCTTGGAGTCATTATTTGCTGATATGAAGCCATACTCGATCACCGATTTGGAAATGATGATCCACCCGATGCTTTTCATGTCTTTCTTTATACTTGACCTGACTTGATTCCAACTGTTCCTGCATTATTTGATGAATCAACTGGATCTACGGAATAAACTTCAAATATTTATCCACATCAATGTGTCCATATTCAACTGAATCCTTCCCAAAAACAAAGTCTAAGGGATACTTTGGAAAATACCCAAAACATGTCTCAAATGGAGACTTCTATGTTGAAGAGTGTATGGATCTGTTGTAGGCATGATGAACATAATGCAACTGCTCATCCCAAAGCTTAGGATGCTTGCAAAAATACCCTCGAAGAAGATGTAAAATGGTCTGGTTGACCACTTCAGTTTTTCCATTGGTTTGTGGATGAAATGATGTGCTCTTCTTTAGCTTTGTGTCAATAAGTTCCCAAAAAGACAACCAAAATTTCCCAAGGAAGTGGGGATCTCAATCACATATAATAGAACTAGGTAGTACAAAATGGACCCATACATTTTGGAAGAACAAATGAGCAGTCATCTCAGCTGTGATATGCGTTTTGCAATACATTAGTATGCACATTTTACTTAATCTATACACAAAAACATATAAGTAATCACGTCCCTTTTTAGACAATGGTAACCCTCTTACAAAATCCATTGAAACACTTTCCCATGGACAAGAAGGAACTAGAATTGGAGTGTACAAGAGTAACTTTCTATTACTTGGCTTAATTGTTGCACACATAACACATCCTTTTACATAATTGGACACAATATCATTCCTTCAAGGCCAATCAAACTTTTGTAATTGTGCTACAGTTTTTCCTACTCGAAAATGCCATGCAATGAGAGAAGTATGAGCTTCTCTTATCACATGCACTCTTTCACTTTGTGGAATATAGATTTTTCCAAGATGATACAACAACTTTTCATGTATATGTGTTAACACCCAAAAATGGTTAACTACCTCATCTACCCCACTACATGGCTCATTTGTCCATCTGCCTACCATATTTCCCTGAAAATCCCACTGAAAAGCCT
>LPNX010115401.1:485947-547665 GCA_001517045.1 Pseudotsuga menziesii
ATTAGCCACAGCCAGCCCCTGCGGCAAACCCACAACCCGCTCCACAGCACTATCAACAACCCCCTCAAGTAGCCGCGCCAGTGCAGCCTCCACCCCCATACTATCCACCGCAGCCTGCTCCTGCACCTGCGCATACCAATTATGGAAGACCTGTACATACCAATATTAGGATGAGGTGCATCCTATTATAAATGAATTCCATGTTGAATTTCCATTTTAGGAGGTAACCCTTTAAGTTATTGAAGCAAAATATCATAATCATAAACCACTTTAATCAAGCCCTTTTTAAGTTTTGGATCACATCCCTTAAAAGGTTCAGTTTGTTCAACAAATTTTGCTTTAACTATCATAAGGACAAAGTTCTTACTAACATTTACCATCCTCTTCATTTGATTTTTATAAACTAAAGAAATATTAGTTTTCATGTGATGTGCATGAACAATGTATTCAATACAATCTTTAGTAAGTTGATAACTGTTATCTTCCCTTTAAAAGATATCCTTCCTATCATAAAGATACAAAATACCCAACACAATACCACATATATCCAATGGGACCACATCTAGATTTACTTCATCAACAAATCCATAAGTAATGGCAAATCTAAGACTTGCAGATGTGCATTATCACATACCCATCCAAGTGGATATGGTTGAGGGTGTAACTTATTTTCCATATGTAATTTCTTAACTATTTCTTCTGAAATGAGATTTGCTTGTGATCCATTATAAAAAAAGAGTAACAATTTTTGTGTGTTTAGAAATTACTCGAATATGAAATAACTCACTTCTATTTCTTTCATCAACAATAGGTTCATTATTTGAAACATAAATAGAAGGATTTTTAACTTGAATGCTTGTAGCAAACACCTTAGTTTCATCCCCATAATTAGATCCAAACTCATGTTGGATTGCTGCAGCAGTAGTCTTCTTATCTTCCTTATTCTGAAACTTCTCAGGCTTGGGTTCCAGATGAAGTTTCCAACATTTGGATGCATCATGACCCTTTTTCTGGCAATGAGTACATATAGGTTTTTCTCCTTATTTCTTCACAGTATATGTATGTTTACCTTTCCCTTTACCTTTGAACTTGTTTCCATCTGGTTTAAAAGGTTTCTTGGAAACGTTTTCTTGTGTATTCTTCCCCTTGGAATCCATATGAGTCACTTGAACACATACCTCATCAAGGTTAGTTGGATTAAACATCAATGTCATATGATGTAAATAACTATGTAATCCTCTTATATACTTGAGAAGAGTTTCTTGAGTGTAGAGAGGTATACTAAGTACCAAAGTTTTTTTTTCTTCTGAATTCTTATGTGTATTCCTACACACTTTGTCCCTTACCTTGCCTCAAGTTCTTCCAGTCCATCATAGCTTGCTGCATATACCCCAATGGATAAAATTTCCTTTTTAATGCTGAAGTGAACTCATACCAAGAGGATATGATTTTACCTTCTTTGGAAAGATCCTCTTGAGATTTGCTCTCCCACCATATGAGAGCAGTCCATCCAAGTCGGAAAGAAGCCAATTGAATTTTGATGCTATCTTCAATAAATTTTTGAATCTTATAATAAAACTCTATTTTATAGATACAATTGTCTAATTTCTCGGCATTAAGTTCTCCATTGTAAATAGGTAATTCAAACATAATATCAAGCTTCAATTGAGGCACATTAAAGTCAATTTTTCCATCAAGTTTCTTTTGATTTTCAAATAGAAAATGTAAATAACCATCAATATAAGATGGTGAATATGGTGGAGTTTTAGAAGGGTCTTCACCACCTCCTTCTTTTTTACCTTCAACATGAGATGGACCACCTTGTTCACCTCTCTTCCGATATTGATAAATCTCCTCCATCGTTGTTTGCATCCTCATGAAAGCTTTAAGAAATTCCCCTTCAGATGGGATTGAAGAATCTGCTTATTCTCCTTTTGGTGAATCCATTCTTCCTCTTCTTGAACCAATTTATGGATCAAATTCTTCAAGTTCTCCTTCACCATGCTATAGCCTGGATCTTGTTAACATTCACAAACTCACAATGCAATGGTTAAGCTACTATGATACCAAACTTGATCTAAAATTTCAAGATTTTTTTAACCATATAAATTGCATGTGAAATTTGTATGTTAAAAACTCAGAAAAAGGCTTTAAAAGATAAAATTTAAATGCTTAAAAAATTCACATAAGCAAATAAACAGTATGCAAACCACGAAATTGATAGACAACAAATGATAACGGAGTTCACCCCTCCTAGGATACCTCTTCGAGCCACTTCCAATGAGAAGTTTGATCTTATTAAGTTTTCAAAAGCTTACATACATGAATTTTGGAAACACTTCTGAGTTTTGTTAGTCAGACTCAAAAACATACAACACTACTACAATCCTCTTGAAGTTTTGAGAAAAATGAGTATAAAATCGACCAGGTTTTCCTGAGGCCTTCTTTGGCACACAAATTGAGAACACCCTCTATCCCTCCTATACCGACTATATGGAAAATACTTCCCACCTTTGGATTTGTGCACATAAATTCCTGTACCTACCTTAGGAATTGTGCCAAAAATGGGCTCCAAACTCAAAGTCAAATAGGGGTCCAAAACTGTGTTTTATAATAAGGTTTTTGGGCACACGTGTGGGAGCCACACCCCCCTTTTTTGGCCCCAATACCCACCTTTCAACTCTTAAGCAATATTTTCCATTAACCATTCAACGAATGGGCATTGGTCTAATGGTAATGAGGTGTATTGATGAACCAGATCAACCCCCATCGACTTTGTTTTATGTTGGTGTGTTTGTTGTATTAGTGGCATGTTGTATTGGTGGCGCATTGGCTTGTGACTTGGAATGCTCCATAGGTTCCATTGATGATTTGGCATGTGGCTTGGATTATGCTTCGTTAGTATTTCATTGATTGGCACGTGGTTCCATTGGAAACAAAATAGCGTTGGTGTTGGCCATGGGGTCGAGGGCTAAGCCCTCGATCCCATCCTTTTTCCCCAATTCGAACACATTCAACTTTAAATAGAATTGATGCCCTATAGTGTTAATAAACACTGATAGGATCTATGCATAAGTGGGACCTATGGAGTCATTGGCGGTCCTTGAGGTCGTGGGTTTGATCACCAGGGCCTCCACAATTTTTTATCAAATGGTATAAAAAACTGCTAACAGGGATTCCTCGTGGAAGGCCCTGATTGGTCCACTTGTCGACCTATCCAGTCAACTTCCTGACCACATGGCATCCTGCCATTAGTTAATAAATCTTCCATGTCATCAAACATTTCCATGTGGAACCCTATCATGCTACCATGTGGAATCCGTACACTGAAATATCCATGCCAGATGGAACCCTGTGGTTGTGTCATGTGGCTCCTTTTTTTCCCTTTAAATAATCAAATTCACGTTTTTGTCGAGATTTCAAAACCCCATAACTTTCACATCCAGAGGTCGTTTCACACGAAACGAATGTTGTTGGAAATATATGGATGAGCTCTATGTGCTTGTAAGATTTTATTATCTATTTGAAGACTTTGATTTTGATCGAACTTTGAGATCCTCCTAGATCACTTGAGATCATAGTCATGTAGAGTGGGTTGATCTCATTGTGGTAGCAAGCAACTGAAATGGAATATAAAGAGTGATTTTGGACCTTGCTTATTCTGAAACATTGTGCCCCTCCTAAGAGATGTATGTAACTTAGCAATACTTCCTCAAATTATTAAGTAAATTGTTTCTCATCCACAACATTAAGCACAATGGCTAGATCTGAGTAATATCCCCCCCAAGAACGACTAGGGTGGATGGTTTCACCTTTGAAATTGTTTCATCCTCCTAGGGTTTTTTTCCTAAGAGTCACGAGATTCAAGATCTCTCCAAAATCACTTTTCGAAAATAATTCATGATTGAATGAGAGAATGAGGCTACTTTCCCTTTTATTCTCTCTTTGACCCTTTTTTACCACTTTTACCTTTTTCCCTCTTTTAATAAAGTGACTTTTACAATAGTCACTTTATGAACTTATTACTCGATGCCACTTTATAAAAGTATCTTTTTTTCCTAGTGACATTAAATACTAAATTAATTCCCTAACCTATTGACTAACGTCCATGGAAATCAAATGGACTAATTCATCATCCTCCAGAATGATCAAGCAGAAAGGGACATTACACAATACAAAACAACCAAATAATTGGAAATATTAATGTAATTGAGAATTAAGGACAATTATAGATTGCATAAATATTTTCACAAGGACAACTATCCTAAATTTTATTTCATACCCCAAAAACATAATTATAAAACAAAGTGATATGAGTAGTTTATTAACAAGTACTTCATAAGCTCTTTATAACAATGATATCATCATTCAAAATAAACCTTTTGCATAAGAATTGTTGGGGAATAAACCAGATAGTCTCATCTTCTCATTACTAAAATATTAAGAGGGAGATGGTATTTACATGTTTACAAATTTTGGGAACAAGACTCAACAATTTCCACAAGGAGATAATGAATTAGAGCCCTCACAAAAAATTCATATTGTTGTAAAAACGAATGCTCATAATATTGCCAAATTACAGTTGAAAATATCATCTAATAAGTGCTACATTAATTCTAAATAACACTCATAGTGTCATTGTCGAGGAATAATACAATACTCTTGATCTTCTAAGTCTAGTAAAGCAATTACACATGAACATAAAACTAAGTCACATCAAACATTTACTTTAGTAGGGAGTTTGTAATTATAATTAAAAAAATTAGAAACAAAGACTTACAATTCCCACTCAATGACAATGAAGTAGAAACATGGGAGAAATTTCATAATGTAGTGAAAAAGATTGCTTACAAAATTGTCAATTGACAAACTAGCATCTACTAAGTCCATAATATGCCGTGTGCAAGGAAAAAAATTAAAATAAAAAAAAAATAGAAGATTTCTTAAGTGAGATGATTGCACTTCCAAAACCATAGGCAATACCTAATAAAAAAAATAAAAATGTTTAGAGTAAAAATGCTGGTTAACCATTCATGTTTCCAATCCTCTTTATATTAGTAACACAATATATTGTTTCCCATTATTCATCATTTATCAAGGAAACACTTTGGAGGGAGGAGTTCCCATGACTAAAAAAATGGAAAAATAGGAGGGACACATTTCAAATTTATAATTTTCTTTGCCTTGTATTTTATACAAACAAGTTAAAGAAAATTCATAAATTTTGGAAACAATTTGCAAAATCTCTATATTCTTCTTAATCCAGCAGTTACAAACATTTTACAGACATTTAGATCGGCTTCGGAGGGCGAAGCTCATCACTACAAAAATGAATTCTGCGAACATAGAGACATTTATAGACTAGAAGCTTTCTGGTGCAATGTTATACTCCTGGGAGAAACTTGCAGAGCATATTACTTCAGACTCAACTAAGCTCAGCACATGAGCGAATTCTCTAAATCTGATGTTTACAATGAGACCCGAGCCCCTTATTTATACAAACTTAGCCGGTTTCCTGGTGACTCAAGATTGGCACTAATGAGTCAAAAGGAAAGCATCCGGGGTGACAGGTGGGGACAACCACTGTCATTATCTCGTCCCTTAGAGTCCGTAGACATGTGGGGACCCAAAATATTCATTATGACTGATTCCTCTTATTTATTACAAAGACAAAATAAAACAAAGTGGAGCAAAACCGGCCCATGACGGTCTTCAATGGCCCACCACAGATTTCACTTTAGTCGTATGGGTCTCTGCCTTGTCGACAAATGCAGACTTCACGCCCGTCTCCAAGGTCTATTCCACTGCAAGGATAGTCCCATTCTGGAATATCTGAGTCATAGTCCTTGAAGTCATCTATGTTTGGCGGGTCCTCTTCAAACTGGGTCAGTGGGTACAAATCAAGACTGAAGCATCTTTCAATATATGATCCATGAAAAATTTCATTGGATTCGAAAAGGTATTCACCTTGGAATAATGACTCCACCTGAAAATTTAAAGGGATTTCCTTCGTATACACCTTTGAGTCAATTATTTGTCCTTGAGCATCTCATTTGATGTACTTTTGAGAAGTGTATACAGTATGCTCTAGCCGCGTGTAGCATCCACCATGATGAAGGAGCATAAATTTAAACCATTGATGCTCTTTGTCGACCACTTCAATGCCAGCCTTCATATGCAGTATGAAATTTGCACGACGATTTACCCAATCTGTTCTTGGACAAAACTTATCAAGGAAGACTTCTGTCCAACCAGACCATGCACCATGCCTAAGGTTGGTTGGGTCTATGCAAATGACAATTTTGCACTGCTGTCTACAGAACTAAAGAATCAGATTGTAAGATGTCCATGTCAAATTTCCATCTCCAATGTCCACATACCAAATCGGACCATCTTTTTCTTCGTTGCGGTCTATCCAAATCTCTCTGCAACCTTTCAGTTTTTCTTGGGCATTTTCAAAAATTATGTATGCTTCTCTCTCCCATCTTTCCATTATCTCCATTTTTAATGGAGAGGCTTGAATTTGCTTGATAAGAGTAAGGTCTAGATACCTTTCAGCTTCTTTTCTTAATGCATAATCAAGGAGTTGTCTTCATTCTGCTTCTAAAAGTGATTCATCCCATGGTTTCAGGAATAAGCCATTTCTGGGTTGATAAAGCGGTGCTTTACCATAATCTGCATCTGAACTGAAGACACTAGCTGAGAACATGATGAGAGTAGGATCAGTTTCTTTAGACTGTTCTCTTGTGAGCATATCAGCAAGGAAATTGAGATAACCTGGCTTATACACAATGTCAAAATCAAAATTACTGAGCCGAATAAACCATTTTAAAATACGACTACTGTTCTTTTCCATTAAATTTTCATTCTTAAAAATACCAAGCATTATCTTTATATCTATTCTAATAACAAATCTAACTGGTTTCAGAAATAAAATAAAATGCTGGACTGTTTTTTTAACAGCCAAAATATCTTTGTGCCTGGAAGGGTAGTTGAGTTTTGCTGCTTTGAAGGAACCCAAACCATAACCACACACATGTTCTTTGCCTTTTATAACCTCAAGTAAAACACCACCCCAAGTGTGGGAAGAAGCATCTGTTTCAATGATTAGCTATCCGGAGCCCTAAGGTAAAGAGAGAGGAGGCAAATCTAATACTTTGGCTTTGATATGCTGCACAGCCAAAGTCAAATCTGGTGACCAATTTACATGATTCTTTTTTAATCTTTGTTGAAGAAGATGAATATCAACAGCCTGTCCTTTGTAAAAGGGCCTGATGTAGTTGAGACTACCAAGGAATCTCTGCAACTAAGTTTTATCAAGGACTTGGTCAGGAAAATGGATGAAGGTGTCGAGGACATGCTTTTGCAGGATGATCTGTCCTCTTTGGATTTTAAATCCAAGAAATTCCATTTGGGTCTTTCCTATCTCCATCTTGCTTTGAGACAGGACTAAGCCATGTTTAAAAACCAAATCATAAAACATATGTAAATGTTTCAAGTGTTCTTGCAGGTTTTTGGAAGAGATCAGAATATCATCAATGAACACCAGTGCCCACTGTTTTTCTCTAAAAATATCTTCCATACGCTTCTGAAATTATGATGGAGCGTTATTGATTCCAAATGGTAGAACTTTACACTGGTACTAACTATGTGGAACTACAAATGCCGTCTTAAAACGATCCTTTGCATTAATACTGATTTGGTATAATCCTAATTTCAAATCAAATTTACTGAATATTGTGCAACCAATAATTATTTGCAGCAGACTGGCTTTATTTGGCAGAGGGTACCAAACTTTCTGGAGTACAGCATTGAGAGGCTTATAATTTACCATAAGCCTCGGCTTTCCCCGCTTGATCTCAGAATGTTTGTTTACAACAAAGGCTCGGCAAGCCAAAGGGCTCTTAGTGTTGATGTAATTGTAACTTCGGAATGTATTCACTTGTATTTCTTATCTATTGTAACCCGATGTTCATTACGGGATGTATTAATGTAATGTATTTGAGTCATGTCATGCCCCGATGTTCCGATCGGGAAGTTTCTATAATGAGAAAGTCATGTCAAGTCATTGTGGGTAACCCTCCTATTGGTCAAGGGTTAAAGTCCCCACAGTTTTGGGGCCCTTGGGTTATTAGACTATCCTAGTGAAGTCGACCCTAGGTGAGTCAATGTAAGTCGGGGCAATAGTCCCCACCATTGTGTTACCCTCCTATTGGTTGGAGGAGGCAAAGTCCCCACAAGTGGTGGGGCACTAGGGTTATTAGACACTCCTAGAGATGTCGGCTCTAGTAAGTAATTGTTAAGTAAGGCCGACATGTTGGAGTGCACTTCAAGTGAATAGAAGAATATAAATAGAGAGTGAGAGCCTCTCTATTTATCACTTGTAACACACATCACTCACTCACTCAAGTATGGCGCATTAGTGAGGAAGGAAATACACTGGGACTAGACAAGAAGAAGACTACTGCTGTCGGGAGTGCATCTTACTGTTTTGGTGCTGATTCTATCTCTGAGGAAGTTGCGGGGTTTTCTCCTTTATGGTTTCCCTGAGAAAAACTCTTTGTGTCTCTTGTCTCTTGTGATGTGCCTATGTTTTATTGCTGTGCTTGTTATTCTCTCAGTGAAAAGATCCTAAGATCATAATGCTAGCTTATATGATGAAAAACTAACATGGGATCAGAGCTAACCTGAGAAGAAGACATTGTGCAGCTGCAAAAGATAGGGCTTCTTACTTTTTGGGTATCTCTCCACAATATATCAGCAAAAGTATGCTAGAATGACTCTCCATTGAAGGGCGCATCTTTCTGTCGAAGCAGAATTCGATTCTGAGCATTTTCAGTTTTTGATGCAGGAATTAGGGCTTTCTACAGAAGAGGAATTTTTGAGTGAGACCAGCATATGATTGTTCTCCTCATCAAAAACGAAGTTTAGAGACCTGGATCAAGAAATTTGGTTGGGTGAAACTCTGGGAAAGTCAAACCCTAGTTTGACCTCGAGCTTGAAAAACCCTAAATACTAAAACTGATACGTTTTGGTACAGTCGCTATATTCTGAGGTTGGCGAAGTCTCAGAAGCTGAAAATTGCAAGGGCCAAATATAAAATCATGATGAACATTGTGTCCAAACATCAGCCTCAGATTCTCTATATTATGGGAGATATGATCCCTCCAAGTTAGGGTTCCATCCTCTTCCAGAATTCATCCTTAAATAGGACACCTGGGGAGAATTGCAATATATTGGGCTACAGAGGTCCAAATGGAATTCATGAAGATGTTCCAGAAAGGGAACAGACTTTAATTTTAGTGTTCTGAAGATCAGACTTAGAAGATGAACCAGTGACACGTGGTATGCCATACAACTTCGCTGTTCTGAACAGTCCTGTAACAGGTCACCTTGGGAAAAGGATCATAAATCCCAAATGGTGAAACCATTTCTAATGAAACCTGTGGTGTTGGATCAGGGACATGCAAGGTTACGCCAGTGAGAAATTTTGAGACATAGAGGAGCATAAATGTCGGAGATATAACAGAAATAGTAACATAAATTGTTGGAGAAGAAATTGGAAAATTAGGGCTTCCAGTTCCGGGAGCTTCCCTCCACTGTTTTCAGAAAAGGAGTACATTGGACAGCTCCATTTGAAGAGATCTATCTGTCTATCCAATCATATCTGAAAGATTCCAATTTTTGAAAATTATGGTTTCTGTGACAAACCCTAGATCAGTGAGCTCCGGAACCAAGATGGACACTTCAATTCGGTAAGATCTAATCCTTTGCTATTTTTCATTTGAGGTTCTCATTTCAAAGTGATCTATCACATCAGCTTGATGATAAGATTGGTGAAGTTGACAAATTCCAAGCTTAGAAGTATATGATCTCTCTGAATAAAATGGATTGGACACCTACATGAGTATAGAGGTTCCAGTTCCAGAGGGAGATGAGGCTAGAAGCCTTACACAAGAAGAACTTGGTCAAGGCCAAGAAGATCATGGTTGATTCAGTCACGGATCAACTTGTACCACAAGTGTCTTCCCTAAAGACACCAATGAGGTTTGATTCCTTGACCAAGCTATTTGAAGGGAAGAACATACATTAGAAGATGACCTTAAGAAACCAGTTGAAGAATGTGAAGATCCAGAATGCAGAGACCATGCAGTAATAAGAGTCTCTCAAATCAAGAACAACTTGAAGCGGTAAAAGAAGAAGTCAAGAATGTAGAAGTGGTGATGGCCACCTTGAATAGCCTCCCAGGATCATGGGATTCATTCATGTGAGTAATGTATGCCAGAAGGAAGTGATTACTTTCAATAGACTCTGGGAAGAGAATTCACAATATGAAGAAGCTCGACTCATAAGAAGAGAAGAGAATATGGGAGCAACTGAAGATCAAGCTCTTACCATACAAAGAAGATACCTCAATCGATAAGGAATATGAAGATCTCAACTCTTGAAGAACTTCTTATCCACCCTAGCATTTGGATAAGAAACGATGCTATTATGAATGAAGAAGACGATGAAGCTGAAGACTCAAGAAGGAGTATACCCACGAAACAAATAAAGATAAGTATTCAATTGTCATTTCATGATATTATTTTGTTATGCATTTGTTTATATTCAGTTGATGTATTATGCATGATAGAATGTTTGCAGTAACGACAGTATACTACTAATATGCATGTGATGGGTAAGTAGCTCATGGTGCTATACAAATCTCCATTGCTACTTATCTAGAATGAAACCTCTTTGCTGACATATTGGATTAGTGCACAATCTCAATGTTGTCCTGGTAGAGATGGAAGGCATCTAGAAAGTTTCAGTGAGATATGAATGAATGTTGTATTGGCTAAAGTAGTTGCATGATCATATATTTATGCATAAGTATTTTCCAATATAAATATTCCTTATGAAATGTTTCTAACCATAAAAATTCATTTGACTTGTAGGAAAGACCGCATACATAATCACCTACAAGCAAAGAAGAATGAAGACTTGTTCCGAAGAACAAGTGACGACATTTCAAAATGAAGAATAATATGATGAGTGCAGTGACATCATTGATGCATAACCTTCTAGCCACCAAGAAGAAAGGGAAGACCAGTCCAAGAAGAATGATGTCAAGGTGCAGTATCAAGACATGAAGAGAAGTTCATAGTTCCATCATGCAGTATATGGAAACATCGTGGGATACAAAGCAAGATTCATAGCACGAGGCTTCTCACGAAAAGAAGGCATAGACTACGAATAAACACTTACAACTACTAGAAGTGAAGTCACCTGACATGATCATGTGTGCAAATGAAAGAAGGCCTTGTATGTGCTCAGAAAACACCCATGGGATAACACATACATGATGAGCTTGATGAATATCTTAATCTTTGCTACAAGGTTGATAAAGGATGACAAGCTCACAGATGGATGTGAGAAGAACTTTTGGAAAAGTTCAAAATAGAGGATCTTGGTATCCAATGATCCTAGATGGATACTACTTGTCACTCCAGTACAAAATGTTTCAGTGCATAGAGTACTGAAGACAGACGGAGTACGATGCTTCGCTTCAGAGGGAGTGACTGCAAAAGATCCTGAGGTTCGACATGGTACGGTAGAATTGACAGCTTTCTATCCAGTTTAGGCTTTACCAAGAGTAAAGCAGACTCCAACCTTTACTACAAGGTTGAAGATGGCAACCCAGTGATGCTCCTACTGTATGTAGATGATCTATTTGTGACAGGTACAGATGGGTTGATTACTGATATGAAGAGAAAGTTTGCTGCTGAGTTCGAAATGAAGGACTTGGGGATGATGCATTACTTTCTAGGTATGGAGGTGTGGCAGAGTACAGATGGAATCTTCCTTGGACAAGGGAAGTATGCAGTAGAGATCCTGAATAGGTTTGGGATGATGGACTGCAAATCTATGGCCACACCTATGGCATCGAACCTAAAGCTATTGAGTGATGCTTCATCAGAGTCGGTTGATGCTACGATGTATCGTCAGATGATTGGGTCATTGATGTACTTGACGAACACGAGACCAGACATTTGCTTTGCTGTGAACACCTTGAGCCAGTACTTGACAGATCTAAGAAGTGTTCACTTGACTGCTGCAAAGCATATTCTGAGATACCTGAAGGGTACAGTTGATTATGGGCTCAAGTACGATGCGAATCAAAAGATTAACCTAGAGGGTTATGTTGATTCAGATTGGGTAGGCAGTGCCATCGACAAGAAGAGTACTTTAGGATGTTGCTTCAGTATGGGATCAAGTGTGATCTCTTGGTTTAACAAGAAGCAATCCTGTGTGGCACTGAGTACAGCTGAAGTAGAGTATGTCACAGCTTGTTCAACTAGTTGTGAGGCAGTATGGCTGCGGAAGCTACTGTCTGATATATTTGATCTCTATTTGGATGATACTTGTATACATTGTGACAACCAGAGTTGCGTGAAGCTGTTAGAGAATCCAGTGTTCCATGACAAGTCGAAGCATATCGAGATCAAGTACCACTATATCAGGGATATGGTGTAGAGAGGAGCAGTGGAGCTCCAGTATGTTGCGATGGAGGAACATATAGCCGATGTATTGATGAAGCCATTGGATCGGCTGAAGTTTGCGTACTTCAGGGAGAAGCTTGGTGTTCTCCAGATCGAGGTTCCCTCCAAGAGAAAGTGATAAGACCCATAGCCATTCTGACATGGTGAGAGGATTGGTTCCTTCCATGGTCAGATGTAAGGGCTGAGCCATTCTGTCATGGTGAGAGGATTGGTTCCTTCCATGTCAGATATGAGTGCTGGCCATTCTGTTGAGCAGGAGAGATGTAAGGGCAATTGCCATTCTAGGAATGGAGGCACCTGGTCAGTTACCAGGATCACTCAGTGTAGGACTGAGTAGCCATTCTGATGTGATAGAGGGATGTGTTCCCACTTGATTAGATGTAAGGGCTGAACCATTCTGTCATGGCTAAAGGATTAAGTTCCTTCCATGTCAGATGTGAGTGTTGGCCATTCCGACGAGCAGGTCAGATGTAAGGGCAACTGCCATTCTCTAGGAGAATGGAGGTGCCTGGTCAGTTACCAGGTAGCTCAGTTGAGGACTGGGGGCCATTCTGATATGACTGCTGGGATGTGTTCTCATAGGATCAGATGTGAGTGCAAGCCCTTCCATCACTGTGATAGGATGTGTTCCTGTCTAGATGGATGTAAATGCAGAGCCTTTCTGGACTCTGGAGCGACTGAGGGATGTGTTCTCACGTGCTCAGATGTAAGTGCTGAAATCTCTCATCACTGTGATAGGATGTGTTCCTGTCTGGATGGGAGTCTTCCATCACTGTGATAGGATGTGTTCCTGTCTGGATGGGAGTCTTCCATCACTGTGATAGGATGTGTTCCTATCTGGATGGATGTGCCCTTTTGACGAGTAGGTCAGATGTAAGTGCTGAAATCTCTCATCACTGTGATAGGATGTGTTCCTGTCTGGATGGGAGTCTTCCATCACTGTGATAGGATGTGTTCCTGTCTGGATGGGAGTCTTCCATCACTGTGATAGGATGTGTTCCTGTCTGGATGGATGTGCCCTTTTGACGAGTAGGTTAGATGTAAGTGCTGAAATCTCTCATCACTGTGATAGGATGTGTTCCTGTCTGGATGGGAGTCTTCCATCACTGTGATAGGATGTGTTCCTGTCTGCATGGATGTGCCTTTCTGACGAGTAGGTCAGATGTAAGTGCTGGGCAAAGACCTACATGATGGGTAGGCCTACAACCAGCATGAAAAAGGGCTGGCTCTGTAGAACTTCCTGTGATGAGAAGAATCATGAGATAACACCAGGGATGATCCAGATCCAGTGATGATTGAGATCCAGTGATGATAGCCAGTGATGATCCAGATCGAGTGATGATCGAGATCCAGTGATGATGATCCAGCAGTGATGATCCAGATCGAGTGATGATCCAGATCCAGTCTAGTGATGTTGATCCAGATCGAGAGATGATCCAGATCCAGTGATGATGTTCCATGATGATCTAGATCAAGTGATTATGCTCCATGATGATCCAGATCCAACGAAGATTACTTGAAGATGAAGATGGATTTGAAGATGACGAAGACCTGACGATGACCCAGATGATACAGAGAAGAAGACTTGTGATGATATATTGTGTCGAGAGAATACCTTCCTAGTTAAGAGGGAGTGTTGATGTAATTGTAACTTCGGAATGTATTCACTTGTATTTCTTATCTATTGTAACCCGATGTTCATTCCAGGATGTATTGTAATGTATTTGAGTCATGTCATGCCCCGATGTTCCGATCGGGAAGTTTCTATAATGAGAAAGTCATGTCAAGTCATTGTGGGTAACCCTCCGATTGGTCAAGGGTTAAAGTCCCCATAGTTTTGGGACCCTTGGGTTATTAGACTATCCTAGTGAAGTCGACCCTAGGTGAGTCAATGTAAGTCGGGGCAATAGTCCCCACCATTGTGTTACCCTCCTATTGGTTGGAGGAGGCAAAGTCCCCACAAGTGGTGGGGCACTAGGGTTATTAGACACTCCTAGAGATGTCGACTCTAGTAAGTAATTGTTAAGTAAGGCTGACATGTTGGAGTGCACTTCAAGTGAACGAAAAAATATAAATAGAGAGTGAGAGCCTCTCTATTTATCACTTGTAACACACATCACTCACTCACTCAAGTATGGCGCATTAGTGAGGAAGGAAATACACTGGGACTATACAAGAAGAAGACTATTGCTGTTGGGAGTGCATCTTACTGTTTTGGGCTTTTACTATTTTGGTGCTGATTCTATCTCTGAGGAAGTTGCGGGGTTTTCTCCTTTATGGTTTCCCCAAGAAAAACTCTTTGTGTCTCTTGTCTCTTGTGATGTGCTTATGTTTTATTGCTGTGCTTGTTATTCTCTTAGTGAAAAGATCCTAAGATCATAATGCTAGCTTATATGATGAAAAACTAACACTTAGATGGTTCTATCAGGCCTTTGGATAGAAGTTCTTTAGTCTATGAGGCACAAAAATCCCTTTCTAAGGGGGACATAAGATGAGCAGAAGCTTTCATCGGTTTGTTCTTTTGCAATTGATCAAATGGCAAGGAGACAAAATATTTTTCTCTTGTCCATAATGCATTTGGGATTTCTGAGCAACAATCTTTAATCAACTTTGCAGTGATATCTGCAAGGGCTTTTTTTCCATGGGTATTAGAAAAGGCTATACAACAATCCATTTTCATCAATTGAGCAGGATTGGTTTTCTGCATAGGCTTATGTGCAAAGGATTGACATTTTGGACTAGGATTAAAGAAAAGAGGAATCTCAACTATACAATTATTAATAACACAGGAAAATAACATTTTTTGGGTAGCAAAAGAAAAAGGACTAACTTTGGACAAAAATTCTGAACTTAGAATATAGTATTCCTTAATGTCATATAATCTGTACTAGGTTACTGCATCAGAAGTTTTATTTAGCTTTATCGAGAAATTTTCAGATTTTGTAGCAAGGGGGACTGGAGTTCCTTCAATGGCTTTCCCATGGTCTGTAGTGTTTTCCCAATAGAATGAAGGAAGTGATGAACCTTTTGCTAGGTTTACCAAACAACTAGAATCAAGCATATAGTCTAGCAAATATGGTTTGAACTCACTAGGGCATAACTGGATTCGCATAAACATCTTTGGACCAGTAAGCATTCCTAAAGTAATATTAGGAGAAGGTTTTTTATTTTCTGGGATTTCCATAGCTTGGTCATAATGCTTACTTAGTTATTCATTAGATGATTGATCCCTTTCAATCTGTATGATCTTAACCATACTCTTCAAATCTTTGATTTCTATTACCAATCTTCTGAGCTGCTGCTGCTTCTCTTTGATTTGCAGTCAGAGCATTTGCTCTTTATCACTCCTAAAGCACTATCTGCTTTCATGACCATCAGGGTAGATTTTATAGAGTTCGACAGGACTGTACTGGGCAGGAGTTGCATAACTTACTTTGCCTTTACCTTTATCTTGCTCAAGCATTTTAAGCAATTTCTTCTTTTCTTCTTTCAAAGATGCTCTCAACTTATATTCAAAGGCAGGTGTTTCAGATAATTGCAAATCTATGGCTGCAATTTTTTTTTCAATGTTATGTGGCTTGTTCACAGAGAACATATACAACGAGAATCATACTCTGGAGGCTCAAACCCTCCCAAATTTGGTTCAGAATACGACTTTGAAGAGGAAGAATAAGAAGCAAATTTTTTAAGAGCAACATTGTCGTTATCGGACTCATAGTCATCGGATGCAGTTGATGCATGAGAAGACAAGAAGATTACTTCACCTGAGGGTGACTGAGTTTCTGAACTGGAATGTAGATCCCACCATCATGAATCTAATTGAGCACATAAGGTGGCAAGCCTTGGTTTGGACTTCTTTTTCGGACATTTATTTTCCCAATGGCCTTTTTGGCCGCATATGAAGCATGTTTCCTTGTCATTTCTGTCCGTTCTTCATTTAACAAACTTTTTATGAGGTTTTTTGCTATATTTCCTGGAATTTTGATATCCATGCTTTGTTTTATGCTGATAGGGCTTTCATGTATCCAGATCATATCTAGGAGCACTAGAATAGAATCCTTTCTTATGTTTAGATTTATGACATTTGCAATCTTGTGATAGATGACCTCTATTGTATGCACCACATCCCCAATCAGGAATTTTTGCAATATTCTTACAGAAGGATGATGAATACATACTTTGATGACGCTTGAAGTCTTTACTGACTCTTTTTTCCAATCAGTGCTCTTACCATGTTTCTAGTATGTAACTATGCAATTGGGCTAGAGAGAGGCCTCGAAAATTGATATTTTTTTCCTTCATATATTGTTCCACAACATCTGGAACATGACCTGGGAAGATTCTAAGATAATTCTTCAAATAAGCAGGGTCTCCTGATTTTCCAGAAGAAATCAAGAGCTGTTGCATATAACATAAATATTCTTCACTCTGTGCAAGATTACAGAGTCAAGCTGACATAAATAGAGAAGCAAGATGTTCATAATCTTCGCTTTCATCGGATCCATAGAACTCTTTACCCAATTCTTTGAGTATCTGCTAATCAAAATCTTCAGTAGAGAGGATTTCATTTCTGACTTCTTGTGGGAGCCATCTCCACCACTCATTAGCAAGTCCTGAAAGACCTGCGATAACCTGTCCAGCCAGTTGTTGACCTGTGAGGGTATCATATTGAGTTCTTTTGTAAAGGGTCCATTGTCCTAACATTTGTATTACAGTATTGATATCATTTTAGGATTGACACTGAATATTCAAGATAGGCTGGTCAGGAATTTGGGACTACAGACTATTCATGGTGTTCACTCCAAATTGGAATTTTGGGTTTGGAGCCTTTGATGCGTCAGGCATCTAGAGGTCAAAGGTATTTTCATGAGGAGGTGGATTATGGATGTATGAAGACTCTGCCTTATCATGAACAAACATCATATTCAAATATTTATTATCTAAGGCAGGAGGAAAAGTTTTAAAGTGACCAATCCATTCCTTGATTTCATCACATTCCTCTTCATCTCTTCCAAAATTAAATTCTGGTTTCTCATCCTTTGAAATACTTAGCATACTAAAAGAAACACTACGATGATGCTTATTTTCTTTCTTTGGAGTTTCTTTTCTTTTATGACCTTGTGATGCTAAGGAAAAGACTGAGGTATCGACACCTGGGAATTTCTTTTTAAGCTCTTGAGTTTGGGTCAAAAGATTTTCTAACTTGGCCAATCTTCTCACAGTCTTATCTGTAGCTTTTTCAACTGCTTCTTTTATCTCTGCAGAATCTTTAAAGAGATGATCTAACAGACCTAGCTTGGTCTCAATTAAGTAACTTTTTTCCTTTTCTTCTACCACTATCTTTTTAAGGATAAGGAGATCATAGGCCATGTCATCAAGATTCTGTGCAGTCATTTTCTGCTGCATATTGCTCCAGTTAGGAATCTTGATGTCATCAGAGACAGAATCATCAAGGCCTGAAGATTTATATGGTAGAAATTCATTTTTGATCTGGCTGTCTATTGAGTATTGCCAGAAGGGTACCTCAGGCAAGTTCCTACCTGGAACATATGACTTACGCCCTTGGTTATTAACTTCCATAGCATTACCATATCTAGGTAGACTAAGCATACCTAGTGTTGGGGGATCTCTATTTTTTTGGTGTTGGATCCTATGAAGTATTTTTCTACATGCTGGGCAATATTTATGTTGGCCACGGTGTTTTGTTTCATACAAACCAGTGAAAGAAGTAGAATTTGACTGGGATGCAGAACCGGAGTTGGATTCGGCTTGTCATCGAGCATTATTGTAAGAGGCCACAGAGGTAGATCTGATAAGAGGAGGTGTAAATCTGGGAGCAGGGGTCTGTGCTGGTAATCTTAAAGAACTAGTTTGCTGATCAAAAGTTAAAGGTTGGTTCAGGATGGAACGTTGCAAACATTCATAATTTCGAAGTTCTTGGTATTTGACTTCTAATTGCTGGGGATAATTTATACCAGTCCAGTTGAAAGTAACAGGGGTAGATTGACGAGATTTGTCAGATTCCACCATGTTTTGTAAGCTCAAACTCTGATGGACACGAGATTAGAGTGGAGTTAGGGTATCATTTCCAAAATGGATACAGACAACCCCTTTTAACTGGATAATTTTAGATCCTTGCATCATTTTGAATCCTTGAGGTTGGATATAGGATTTCAATAGATCATAAATATGGGGATCATCTAGGATTACAGAGTATTTCAGAAAGACGGTGCCATAAGCGGGACCATCATGGAGAGGGGCGATAAAACCACCAATAATTGCATCTGTAAAGTTGCGATGACGAGTATCAACCGCAATGCAAAGAGAAGACACAGGGATATAAGGCTGGACAAGCAGACCTAGACCAAGTTTTATTGCACCAAATGTGCATATCGATAACCTTCCTTAATAGCCCAATCGATTTGTGCTTTATCGATTAAATTTAGAGAAAATCTAGAATCCACAACCAAGGGATCTTCCTACAAAAACTAAATAAAAATATTCAAAGATGCTCACAACATACGAAGACTATGAGCAACATAACATACTATATCTCAGTGTTTACATCACCAAGACAACACTTTGGAATTTAGAAAGAAGCCCAAGAGGAGTTCTCGTGGCTATGAGTATGGAAAACAAAAATGAGTCATGGGACTGGTGTAGAAGTATGCAGAAAGGATACAAACAACCATTTTCTTACATTTTTATTTAGAACAATTTGAAAGTTAATAAATAATCATTTGTTAATGCATTATAAAACATTTGAATATCAAATTATAAGTGCTTATGAGCATGGAACATACATGGAACACGCCCTCATGAAAAGGGGAAATACAAGGAAAACAATTTTAATATTCATGCAAAATAGATATACATTCATTAAATGATTCTTCATCAATGCTTCCACTAACATAGTAGTAAAATAATTTTTTGGAAAGAGATATAAAAAGGGATTTTTTCCCTTTGCATGAGAAGTTGCTCCAATAATACAAACCCAAAAATTGGGCTTTTCTTGCAAAAACAGGTTTGTAGTCTAAGAGAATTAACCATCAATGCATACATTAATGTAAATTAAAGTTAGAAGTGCCAACAATCATCTTAAAATGTTCCAAATGAGGTAAAACTTGAGGTAAAATAACATGAGTTTTGATTTATTAAAGATTTAGGAATATGTCATGAAGAACCACTGAGCATTATCCATTTCCATTTTATATATAGCATTTTATGTCCATCCATTTCCATCCTTACCCACTCAATTCTAACACTTCATCATTCATGCACATCCAAATCAAGTCCTTCCTTACATTCTTTAGCACCCAAAGCATGAGAAGATGCCTTGCTACTGCCACACAAGAACCAACAGTAGGTAGAAAAGATATTCTGCTAATAGAAGCATCCCATTCAACACATGTAAGAGCCCACAAATTACTGGAAGAAAAAGAAATGGCTTCCCACAAGAGCCAGCAATGAGAAAACATGCCCTGCTGCCACACAAGAACCAACAATAAGAAATTGATCAAAAAGGTTTATTGAAGAATTAGTGTGAAATGAAGGCATGCTCTGCATTCAATTTATTGGAGTCATGGTTTATTGATGCATATATTAGTTCACTTCCATACAACTGTTGAAAAGTTAAACTTGGCATTTTGATACCATGAGCTGATTTGAATTAGGTTTGATGTTATCACAAAATTTATATGCATGAGTTTTGTTGAGTGATTGAGAGCCATATAAATATGATATCTACATTCATGTAGCAACATCCTAAACACATCTATGTTATATTCTTTTCCACGGAGCAATGGGATAGCTGTTAAAAGTGAAAATGTTTGTGAAAATTTGAGAATCATTGAATGTTGCATATATTGGTTTATATCTTCCAAGGCATCAGAGAATGACAACATGTTAATTTTGGGGGATATGACTACTTTTCAACTAAGATAACAATTCCTACTTTGCATGAGGGCATAGAAAATTATTCAGTTTGGGGGACGAGCTACTATGCTTGCTGGTTTGCCATTCACATTCATATTTCTCATGCATATTGATCCTTACATAAAATACATAATTTGAATTGAGCATATCTCACAAACCATGAATGGGATCCTCATGAAACTTAGACAGGGAATGCATAATATCAAGATGAATAAAATTGGTAAGTTTCATCCCAATCCAATGCACGATTTTTGAGAAAAAGACCATCATCACCTACAACCAATTTGTATTTTAATTGAAATCCATGATGTGGGTAGCTCTGATTTTTGGTATGGAGATGCATTAGAATGCTAAAAACATGCTTGCAAAATTTCAGCCAAACCCAGTTTGTATTTTGTGAAATATTGGTTTAGGAAGTTTAGTTGCAACACAACTACAACACATCTTTATTCATGTTTGTCTACACAAGTGCAGAAATTGAAGTGAACATATATTGCAATTGGTAACTTGGGATATCATGATTTTTGGATAGAAAGTGCATAATATCAATATGAACAAGCCTGGTAAGTTTCAGCCCAATCCAATGCACGATTTTCGAGAAAATAACCATCATCACCTACAACCAATTTGCATTTTTCTTGAAATACGTGATGTGGGTAGCTCTGATTTTTGGTGTGAAGATGCATTAGAATGGTAAAAACTTGGTTGCAAAATTTCAGCCAAACCCAGTTTGTTGTGAAATATTGGTTCAGGAAGTTTAGCTACAACACATCTTTATTCATGTTTGTCTACAAAAGTGCAGAAATTGAAGTGAGCATATCTTGTAATTGGTAAATTGGATTCTCATGATTTTTGGACAGGAAGTGCATAATATCAAGATGAACAAACCTCGTAAATTTCAACCCAATAAAATGCACGATTTTTGAGAAAATGACCATCATCACATACATACAATTTGCATTTTTCTTGAAATACATGATGTGGGTATCTCTGATTTTTGGTGTGGAGATGCATTGGATTAGTAAAAACCTTCCTGCAAAATTTCATCCGAACCCAGTTCGTTGTTTGGGAGAAAATGACTTCAGAATTTTTCTGCTCAAAAGGTTGTGACTCCGCTAAATTTAGCACTCTTTGGCTGTGACTCCGCTAAATTTAGCGCTCTTTGGCTGTGACTCCGCTAAATTTTTCGCCAAATTTTTCGCCAAATGGCTGTGAGTATGCTAAATGTTCTGCTAAAAAAAGTTGTGATTCCACCAAATTTTATGTTAAATCCTCCGCTAAGCAGCTGCGACTCTGCCAACTTTTATGCTAAATCCTCTGTTAAGCAGCTGCGACTCCTCCAAATTTTATGCTAAATCCTCCGCTAAGTAGTTCTGACTTTGCTAGATTTTCCTTATACAGCAGTTGCAACTCCTCCAATTTCTGCTAAAATTTCCATTTCTTTCGGTTGCAACTGTGTGAACGGTAAAATGAAAGCAACAATTGAATGAGTCTTTTTAGTTTGGATGCTACACAGGTTTTGGGTTGCATGAGGACATGCAACAAGTTTAGTTTGGGGGAGATGTTGGGTCATGTATTTGTCCATATTTTCATCACCTATCGACATGCATTTCATCCCTCTTCTTCATATTATTATCCATTTATAATTCCATTTTCCATCCATTTGTTGTAATTGCCCGTAAAATACCATGTTGCTTCCATTGATGCTTTAGTGGTTAACCATGATTATTTTCTGTTATTTTTTTAATGAATTGAAGACTATTATGCATAATTTTAGTGATGATGGTTTATGGAGTGATTTTTATATTAACAACAACAACACTCATGGTTCAAGCCTCCAGCTCATGATCAAACAGATTTAACCAAAAACGCATGTTAGATAAGAACACCTTGATTCACGTCTCTATTTGCGGGCATATGGAAAATAATCTCAAAAATCTGGGACATGGGTTTTTTGCGTAATGGCCTCATTTATCTGAATCGCAAGGAAATAACTAAAAACAACTATAGTTTGAGATATACAGGTGATTCTTAGAGAGGGTATTTTCTAGATTTGTAGTTATGGTTGGTTTTCCAAATTAGCAAATTTGTTGAAATAGATCAAGTTGGGGATTCGGTTTTTCATTCTCTTGAGAGAATTTTATGTATAAATATGTAATCAATCTCTTGAGAAAGGGGGAGGAATAAAGAAAGCAATGTTATGCTATAGGATTTGATCCAGACTTTATTGTAATACTTTCATTCTGATAATACATGCTGGGAGTTTCTTAATTTTGGAGTTGTAGACTTTCATTGTGGAGATCCAAATCTGCTCAGTGGAGAAAGGGCCCTCTTCCCTGAGCAAATGCTGATAGTGTTGATTGTAAGTGTATTATTGTTTAGTTTTTCTTATTATTTTGTTCATGCTTTCATTCATTAGATTTATCATAGTTGTATGATTTCATTCATTAGATTTGTCATTGTTATTTTCTTGTTAATTCATTTGATAGATCGTTGGCCAATATAAAACTTATTTTGTATTTATGTAGTTATATCTTACTTCATAAGAATTGATTTTGTTGAAGTGTGATTAGATTCACAGTTTGTATTTATGAATAGGATTGGGGTTTGTTTTGTTTTCAAGAAGGTGTGATCTAGTTTATAACGAGTTTTGATTTCATACCAATAGATCAACATTGCCAGGTCGAAATTGTGCTTGCATAGATATTGCACGATAACTTTGAAATAAAAGACTTCCTCAGGTTGATAATTTATGTTCTGGAAGTTCATTTGTTTATTTAATTAGACAATTAATCCAACCAACAATATCAAGTTCCAATGGACTGAGCAATGTGAAAAGAGTTTGGATGTTCTTAAAAATAATATGGTCACAATACCTATATTGGTATTTCCATATTGGAAAAAAGAATTTCGTGGAAGGTAAAAAAAAATCGCAAGTGTAGTATTATGTCACAAGTGTAGTACTGTGTCACAAGTTTAGTATTGTGTCACAACTTTATGAGTTTGTCGTAGACAAAATGTATGTCACAAGAGAAGAGTTGATGTCACACGATGGATTTTGGTCGCAAGCGATAGTTGGCTAGCAATTAATTTAAGATAACGAGAGATTTCAGCGGAGTGATTTTTGGTCACATCTGTCATTAAGAAAACATAGCAGTTTGCATAGGAAAGCGATTACAAGAGTGAGATAATTCTTTGATCACAATCGTTGTGTTTAGGGTTTGGTGAAAAGCAGAATGATGACAGTCCGCTAACGTGGAGCACTACTGAGATGAATTCCGCATCGGTTTTGGAAGAAATAATTTGGTGGATACCGAAGACAATGGTAGGAACATATGAGTATGAATTTCTGACCATTATACACTGTGTATATGAGATGAAGAACACATAACATAAAGAAGCACTGGAAATAACATGCAGATGAGGAGAAGAAATGTACAGACTGTGATTTAGAAACACACAAGAATTCTTGTAATACATATGACCGACATTCGACCTTGTATATTAATTCCAAAATATCATAAACACGATAGTATTTACAGATTCAAGACCAACCAACCCTTTTTTCCCTTTGCAGGAGTCTCTTTATAGCACTTCAGGCCCCCAATATTAATCTCAAAACTGGGCGAGAAGTAGGTTACAAATCATGATCAAAACTCTAAACAACTAGAACGTGGCATGTCCACCATGATTTACATGTACCAAACAAACATTATGGAGAAAATGCATATGCTTGTCCTAAACGGCAGTGCGTCGCTTCTGGTTCTGAACTCGCTGGCCTTAAAAATGACGTCTTAGGACGTTTTTGGGTGGCTCATTGCTAACTGGGCCTGAACCATTTACCTGTCTATCAAGTCTGCAACGTTTCTTCCTCCTTTCCATTTGTATTCATTCTGTGCTCAAAGGCACCTTTCTACATGGGCTCAAGGCTGGCGAGGAAGTTTGTGTCCATTCCATGCTCAACCTTCCTTACACCTCCCCCCTCTCATGGTAACACTGTTATACAAGGGGGTATAAAGAAGGGCCGCATTGCTTCTGGCAATAACAAGCCTCTGAAGTGTCTTGTCATTCTTGTACTCTTTACCTCCCATGAGGAGGGTTCTCTTGCAGACAATACAGAGGGGTGTGCCTTCGACCTCCTCACCACCTCAGAAAAAGTTGGCAACTGGAATTCACAAAGGCGGTGATGAAGACTTTGGACCCCCACCCCTCCAGTATGAGCATTCGCTCCTACGGGTAGCCGCTAAAAATGGTCTTCATGTACCAAGGCTTTGGAGGCAGCGACCACGTCTGGAGGTTTTGGGGGAGCATCCATGGGACATGAAAACCTAGGTATGGCCCTTTATTGAGACAATAATGCCATCACCGGTCTCAGGAGGTTCGTCTAATATGATGAACGTCCCTGTCACGACCTTGCTGATGCCAGAAGGATCCTCTAATACAATTAATGTCTCTTCCCCGATGGTTGACACATCCTTGGTGAAATGATTGTGGGAGCGCAAGAATGTGGAGCTATGCTCGCCAATCAACAACACACCTTGACAGATAAGATTTTCAAACCAGATGGCCATCACAAATCTCCTCCTTAACTACCATAACTTTCAGTAGACTAACACTCTAAGTTTCTCTTCCACACTCAATTAATCTCTATTTTTCGGTGGCTCTGAAGTGTAGCGTTTATATAGAGCTGGAGAACTGGACATAATGATGACCTGTCAGCATCCTTGCACACTTCGCTGTCAATTATCATGATGACAGCACGAGCTAGCACGTGAGCTTAGGATCTCTTCTTCCCATTGGAGATCTAGTCACGCCGCCTTCTCTATTGTGGAATTCCCTTATTGTCTACGAAAAATACCTTTGGCGTTATCCCACATTGTTGACAATCTAACTCAAGGCACATGGACTTGACATTTCTTTCCCTTTCATCCTTGCTGATGACAGTATCCGAACGGTTTCCCTTCGTCACGTCTTCTCGCTTTGTGTAGAAGCTCTACCTGTCCTCTGCAATTCGACCTTTCGGGAGATTGTCCCTATTTTAGCATGCTTGATGCGGTGATTTTTGGGTTCAAGAGGATTATCTATATCGTGGATCCAACTCTTCCATCGTAGGCATGCTCCGACGGTGTCGAGACATCTGATTTCCCATCGCTTCGGCCCTTCGCACATCTACCTCGAGATTTCATACTGTCAAGGTCTTTTCGGAACAAGCAGACCATACGCAGAGTCATACATTTCACCTCTGAATTCCCTTATCTATGACATTCGACGATTTCCATCATTTTAGACCTTTAGATCGAAAACTCCTTTCGATATTGACCGGACATGTGTACTGAAGTACCAATTTTTGCGAATCCATGAGATAATTTTTCTCGTGCATGTCTCATAAGTGGAGGAGATGTCCACTATGTATCTTTCTTCGATGAGATCCGCACTGTCAAATGTCATTGCTCTTTAACTCATTCTACTGATCAAGACCCTAAAACTTCCGAGAGCATTTATATCTGGAAAAATCGATCTCATCCGTAGATCTACCCTTCGTCAATCGTGGCCGTTAAAACTTGTGGTTGCTTTAACGCCATTTCGTGAGGATGTAAAGGTAATTTTGATCACGCTTATGCTATTTGTGAAAACCCCTTTCGACCGTCGATCTGGTCCGTTCTTCGATCGTCATTGCAAAAGACACTGCCCCTTTAACACAATTTCTTGGCCACCCTAAGACTGGAATTTTATGTGTTTTTTGGCTATGGTCGCTCTATCCTACGTTTCCACCATCTCCCACTGAGCGAAAAACAATGATAACAAGTGGCTCCAGCTAGGGATGCTATCCTCCCTGTGAGATAGCAAAGAGCAACATAGACCAAGTTCTAAATCCATTGGGCGACCCTCCCAGCTTCGCTGTAATCTTTAAAAAATGCTCCAAAAGACCAAAAATAAGCTGAATGATAGAAATAATTGAAAAGCTAAGCTGACACTCAAGAAAAACTGCTTATAAGGGAAATGCTCAGTATATCGAGCTTATTCATTCCTACCTATGTATCCTATCTAATGGACCTCATCACCTGGTCAATCAATTTTTGACTTCCAGTGAAGCCAGCCAAGCAGATGGTCCCATAAATCCCGTTTCTTCTCTCGTGGTATGGATAACACTACTGGAAGACTCAGTGACACTAAGTTATTTACAATAAATATCTAACCATACATTACCATTTTCTAGCTGCTCCATGTATTCTGCTACCAGATCATAGGAACTCGGGTGGCTGCTGATTTCTTCAGTTGTTAGTCGGTCGTGACAAAAGTGTTCCAATTTCCATTCTTCCAACATTATGCAGAGGCGATGTCTCAAAATAATTTGGGAGGTGTCTTTTTGATATTTTGTACCTGCGACATCAACCTCTTCGTGTGAGATTCCAAAATCCATCACCCGATTTCTCACAAGTGTCGTGGAAAAAGTAAAGTTGCGTTCCTCCATAGAACTAGGCCCGTCTACTTCTTGGTGACCTTCCTGGTCAAATGATCCTTCCATGTACTCGGGTACATGACCATAAGGAACACTGCATCATCTAGAGAATTCTGTCATCTTCATGTATCGGGAAAATCGCTCAAGAAATAACCCCTCCTGTTTGCAATCGGGTTGGTTTCCAAAGGAACCATGTATAGAGTGCTCTAGGCAGTATTCCAATGATTCACCATGCTCTTGGCCCTGGGTCTTAGGAACCATAATTTCATCTTTCAGATTCACCCCAGTAAGGGCGTAGTCATCCTCTTCATTGGGGTCAAGCAGGCAAAACATCTCTCCTTGACACGGGGTCCTTGAGTTCAGGACGTATGAAGAGGTCCTGTTTCCAGCAACCTCGTCTTTTTCTCTATTAAGTCCCAGGACTACAAGATCCCCAACTGTGTCACTAGGCATGCTGTCCTCGTAGTCGTCCTCATATTCATCATATATTACCATGCCACAATCTCTTTCGAGGTCATCATGAATGCAACTCACAACAGGCTGGTCACAGTATCGAGGGAACAGAATGACAAAAATGCCCACCTTTCCTCCCCCTGGCAGATATTCTTTCTATATACTAGGGAAAATGCAAGTTTCCAAGGGGATTCCTCCTCCTTCCCATGCATCTTCACTCAACCCAACTCCTCGTCATTTTCATTATTACCACCATGGTCTAGGATTTTCCCCGACAATCTAAAGTTTTCTTCAATGTCCAACGCATCAACTATTAGATTTTTAACATTTAAGCTATATGATATTAGGATCTTATCTGAGAGAATAACAAGCACAACAATCAAGCATAAGAGACAATGGACACAAATATTTTCCTCGGGGAAACCATAAAGGAGAAAATCTCACAACTTCCTCAAAGATAGAATCAGCACCAAAAGTAAAACCCAAAGACAGTAAGATGATCTCCTGACAGCAGACAGCAGTAGTCTCTCTCTCTCTTGTCCCAAATGCTTCTTTCTCTCTCAGTTATGCACTACAACTAAGTGTGAGTGAATGTGTGTTAAATAGAGAGGCTCCCTCTCTATTTATACTAATTCTCGACTTGATAATAACTCACTAGGGCAGACTTCTCTAGGAGAGTCTAATAACCCTAGGGCCCCATAATTGCGGGGACTTTAACCCTTGATCAATAAGGAGGGTTACACTCTATGAATTTACATGAATTGTTTACATTATTGAATCTCTCGATAGGAGCATCAGGGCATGACATGACTCAATTACATTACAGATACTTCCCTATAGAAATATCGGGGTACAATACATAAGATATACACGTGAATACATTCCAAAGTTACAAATACATCAACACTCCCTCTTAACTAGGAAGGTATTCTCTCGACACAATTTATCAACACAAGTCTTCTTCTTTGTATCATCTGGATCATCATTAAGTCATCTTCATCTTCAAGTCATCTTCATCAAGGCTGGATCATCACTGGATCATCATCAAGTCTGGATCATCACTGGATCATCATCAAGTCTATATCATCACTTGATTTGTATCATCACTGCTGGATCATCACTGGGTCATCATTACCGGTGCTATCTCAATTCTACTTGTCACAGGAATTTCTACAGAGCCAACCCTTTTTCATGCTAGTTGTAGGCCTAGCCTTCATGTAGGTCTTCATCGTCTTTAACACTTATATCTCACCATGGAATGAACCATGTCAGAAAGTCCCGCCCAACAATTACATCTAACCATGGGAGGAACACATCCAAGAACCATGTCAGGAAGGCATGCCCAACACTCACATCTGACCATGGGAGGAACACATCCAAAACCCATGTAAGAAAGGCTCTACACTTACATCCGACCTCATCTTGTCAGAAAGGCTCTGCACTTACATCCGACCTCATTTTGTCAGAAAGGCTCTACACTTACATCTGACCTCATCTTGTAATAAAGGCTATGCAATTACATCTGATCATGTGGGAACACATCCCACAATCACATCAGAATGGCTCTGCACTTATATCTGAACATCTGGGAACACATCCCTCAATCACATCAGAATGGCTTTGCACTTATATCTAATCATGTGGGAACACATCCTTCAATCACATCAGAATGGCTCTGCACTGATCATGTGGGAACACATCCCACAATCACATTAGAATGTCTCTGCACTGATCATGTGAGAACACATCCCACAATCACATCAGAATGTCTCTGCACTAATCATGTGAGAACACATCCCACAATCACATCAGAATATCTCTACACTTACATCAGACCATGTGAAGCTCAACTTTCCACCATGTCAGAAAGGCCAACGAACACATCAATTCACTTTGGAGGGAGCCTTTATTTGGAGAACACCAAGCTTCTCCCTGAAGTACTCAAACTTCACTCTAGCTAATGGTTTGGTCAGCACATCAGTTATCTACTCGTCCATTGCAACATATTGGATCTTCACTGCTCCTCTCTGCACCATATCCCTGATATAGTGATATTTGATCTCAATATGATTTGACTTGTCATGGAACACTGGGTTCTTCGACATGTTCACACAACTCTGGTTGTCACAATATATACAAGTAGCATCCATCTGGAGATGAAATAAATTAGACAGTAGCTTTCTCAGCCACACTGCCTCACAACTAGCAGAACAAGCTGCAACATACTCTGCTTCGACTGTACTTAGTGCCACACAGGATTGCTTCTTACTAAACTAGGAGATTACACTTGATCCCATACTGAAGCAACACCTTGAAGTGCTCTTTCTATCAATGGCACTACTTTCCAAATCCAAATCCACATAACCTTCCAGGTTAATATTTTGATTTGCCTCATACTTGAACCCATAATCAACTGTACCCTTCAGGTACCTCAGAATATGCTTTGTAGCAATCAAGTGAACATGTCTCGGATCCATCAGGAACTGGCTCAATGTGTTCACAACAAAGCAAATATCTGGTCTCATATTCATCAGGTACATCAAGGACCCAATCATCTGATGACACATTGTAGCATCAACCGATTCTGATGAAGCATCACTCAATAGCTCCAGGTTCGATGCCATAGGTGTGGCATGGCCTTGCAGTCCATCATCCTGAACCTCTTTAGGATCTCTATTGCATACTTCCCTTGTCCCAGGGATATTCCATCTGCATTCTGCCACACCTCCATGCCTAGAAAGTAGTGCATCATACCCAAGTCCTTCATTTCAATCTCGACAGCAATCTTCCTCTTCGTATCAACAATCAAACCATCCTCATCTGTTAGAAATAGATCATCTACATACAGTAGGAGTATCACTAGGTTCCCTTCTTCAACCTTGTAGTAAAGGTTGGAATCCACTTTACTCTTGGTAAAGCCCAAACTAGATAGGAAGCTATCAATTTTGTTGTACCATGTACTGAGTGCCTATTTCAAACTGTATAGGGCTTTCTTTAACTTACACACATGAGTTTCTCTATCATGTGTTTGAAAACTGAGTGGCTGCTCCACATATACTTCCTCTTCTACTACACCATTCAAGAAAGATGTCTTGACATCCATCTGGTGTACTTTCCACTTCATTACTGCAGCTAAAGCAAGTACTGATTTGATGGAGGTATATTTGGATACAGGTGCAAAGGTTTCTTCATAATCTATTCCTTCTTTCTAGGAGAACCCACGAGCCACAAATCTTGCTTTATATTACTATATGCTACCATCTGTAGCATGCTTGATCTTATAGATCCATTTGGAAGTCACAACAGACTTCCCCTCTGGTCNGAAACCACGAGCCACAAATCTTGCTTTATATTACTATATGCTACCATCTGTAGCATGCTTGATCTTATAGATCCATTTGGAAGTCACAACAGACTTCCCCTCTGGTCTTGGGACAATATCCCAAACATCATTCTTCATGATTGATTGATACTTTTCGATCATAGCATCCTTCCATTATTTCTTTTATGTCGCTTCTTCATAGTTGGAAGGTTCTTTATCACTGAAGTCACACAATAGGGATATATAACCGGAGCATGACCTGGTTCTTTTCCTCTCTCTGTGTGTATCTCTTCTGGAGCCCCATATATTTTTGCACCTTGGATAGCTTCTCATATCCAAGCAGGTTTCCTCTTGTGAGTATTCTTTTCTTGAGGTGTATCTACAGGTTTTTGAGGTTCTTTTTGTGAAATTGCTTCGTTCATGGTTGTGTCTTGAATTCTGGGTACTTCTGTTTCTTCAGGTTCTTCAACATGTCTCTTTCTAGGTTTGTTGTAAGTTGAGTCTTTGTCAAATGTTATGTCCCTGTTGATGTCGATCTTCTTGAATCCTGGGAAGTATATTCTGTAAGCCTTTGAGCTTTCAGAGTATCCCACAAAGATACCCTTCCTGCCTGAAGGATCTAACTTTGTCCTCTTTTCTTTTGGAATGTGAATGTATACTGGACAACCAAATATTCTGAGATGACTGAATTCTGGTTTCTTGCCTAAAAACATTTCTTCAGGTGTCTTGTTCTCAAGTACTCTATGTGGAGTACGGTTCTATACGTACACAGTTGTCCTGGCAGCTTCTGCCCATAGATGCATAGGAAGATCTTGATCATGAAGCATTGCCCTTGCAGCTTCCATGATCGTTCTATTCTTTCTTTCTGTAACCCCATTTTGTTGTGTATTATATGGAGTGGTCAACTCCCTCTTAATCCTTGAATATTTGCATAATTCCTTGAATTCATTTGATGTGAATTCTCTGCCATTGTCTGATCGAAAAATCTTGATCTTCTTCTCTATGTGGTTTTCAATCAAGGCTTTGAATTCCTTGAACTTGCTGAATACTTCATCTTTGTTCTTCATGAAGTATATCCATGTATTCCTAGAAAAATCATCAAGGAAAGAAACATAGTATACATACCCGCTTAATGAACTGGATGACATCGGACTGCATACATCAGAGTGAATGATTTCCAAGATTCCTTTACCCTTGCTTTCGCTACTTGGAAATATCTTCTTTGTGTTCTTTCCTTTCGCACATCCCTTGCATACTCCTTCATGTTTTGCTTGTATTTATGGGAGACCTTCAACAACTTTGCTTGCAAGTGGTAGTGCCCTATAGTGCACATGTGCAAGCCTTCTATGCCAAAGTTCATTTGGTTCTACCGAGTCATGAACCAAAGCTTGTTCTGGTTGGCCCTTCAATCTGTATAGTACTCCCTCTTGTTTTCCAATTACTACTGCATCGTCAATATTATTTTCTTTTGTCCACATGAGAACTTGTCTATCTATAAATGCAAATCTCATGCCTTTTGCATCTAATGCGGATATGGAGAGAAGGTTCTTCTTTAGTCCTGGTACAAATAGGACATCCTTTATTTTCATAGACTTTCTAGAGTCTAATTTGTAGGAGGATTCTCCACTACCTTTTATTGGATAGTGGTATTCATCCCCAAGTTTCACCTTGTGGGGTGATTCATGTTCTGATAGTTTCACAAATGATTCTTTGAATCCTGTCATGTGTTTGGAAGCCCCACTATCTATAAGCCAATCATTGCTACCATGTGTGATGTTTCCCGTGAGAGAGAAAATCAAAACATATTCTTCATCACTTAAAGAATCATCACTGTCTTGTTTGATTCTCTTCTTGGAAGGCTCATCATCTTCTGTAGCATGAGCATGATGTATTTTCTTGTTTCTCTTCCTCTTGTGAGATCTATCTTTGTTTCTAGGAAAATCTCTTGCAAGGTGTCCTCTTTCATCACATGTATAGAAAATGTACTTAGACAAATCTTTGTTAGATTTTCTAGTGTTATTCTTCTAGCAAGAGTGCTTACCTTTGTGATGGTCTATTCTTCTTTTCTTGGATTGTACTAGGAGAGCTTGATCTTCACTTTCCATATTTTCTTCTTGTGCTAATATTCGAGCTTCTTCTTGTGAGCATTCCTATCACAGTCAACTAAACTTGATTAGCTTCTTTCTGGCACAGATCCCTTGAATGAAAGAGTCCCATGCCCTAGGGAGACCATTCAAGGTGGTCATCACAATTTCTACATTCTCTACTTCTTCATCTACTTCTTCAAGCCGTTCCTTGATCTGAGAGATCCTTGTAAAGTAAGAATGGGTGTTCTCTGCATTCTGGATCTTTACATTCTTCAATTTATTTCTCAGAGTCATCTTTCAGTTTATGTTCTTCCCTTCAAATAACTTTCTCAAGGCATCAAACATCTCTTTAGGTGTCTTTAGGGAGGACACCTGAGGTATGAGATGATCCTTGATTGAATCAACAATAATCCTCTTAGCCATGACCAGTTTCTTCTTATGCAAGGCCTTAGCCTCATCTCCCTCTGGAACTGGAACCTCTTTATTGATGTAAGAGTCCAACTCATTTTCTCCTAGGACTAGGGAGATCCTATACTTCCAATCTCAGAAGTTATCAGCTCCCTCAAGATTTTCATCAAGCTTGGTATGATGAGACATCTTAACAGAGAACCTCAAATGGAAATGCAAAAGATTTAGATCTTACTAGGTTAAGATGTCCAAACTGGATCTGGAGCTGGATTTATGCAGAGCTGGTTTTCTGGTTCAAGAGCAGATTTAGGGTTTGACTTTCCTAGAGTTATACCCAACCAAACACTTTGATATTGATCTCTAAACTTAGATTTTGGGGAGGATATCAATCCAGGTCTAGGATCACTCAAAAATTCCACTTCTATGGAAATCCCTAATTTCCCGCAGCATTGTCAGGTCAAAAACTGAAAATGCTCAGAATTAGATTCTACTTCAACAGAAAAATGCGCCCTAGAGAGGAGGGTCAGCCTAGCCTCCTTTTGCTGAAAATATGACATCCAAAAAGTAGGAAGCCCTAGCTTCAGTAGATGCACATCGTCTTCTTCTTAGGTTAGCTCTGATACCATGTTAGATTTTTAACATTTAAGCTATATAATCTTAGGATCTTATCTGAGAGAACAACAAGCACAACAATCAATCACAAGAGACAATGGACACAAATATTTTCCTTGGGAAAACTATAAAGGAGAAAACCCAACAACTTCCTCAGAGATAGAATCAACACCAAAAGTAAAACCCAAAGACAATAAGATGATCTTCCGATAGCAGTAGTCTCTCTCTCTCTCTTGTCCCAACTTCTTATTTCTATCTCAATTATGCACTACAACTGAGTGTGAGTGAATGTGTGTTAAATAGAGAGGCTCCCTCTCTATTTATACTAATTCTCGACTTGAAAATAACTCACTAGGGCCGACTTCTCTAGGAGAGTCTAATAACCCTAGGGCCCCACAACTGCGGGACTTTAACCCTTGATCAATAAGGAGGGTTACACTCTATGAATTTACATGACTAGTTTACATTATTGAATCTCCCGATAGGAACATCGGGGCATGACATGACTCAATTACATTATAGATACTTCCCGATAGAAACTTCGGTGTACAATACATAATATATACAAGTGTTGAGGCCTGGAAAATTGCAGGTAACAATAGTTAGGGATTCTCCCTAGTAAACGTTCCGAACTAGCCCATTACTATTTGGTATGGGGAATCCGTTCGGTTTACGGTCCGACTACCGTAGGTCAAGTAAGAAAATAAAGGATTTACCGATTACGGCCCGGTCCATCATGTATATTTTTAGTTTTTTGAATTTAAGTATGATATACAAGTGCCTATCTAAGAATGCAGATTGATAGAGAATACGCGGATCAGTCACAATGTGATGCACAGGTTCTTACCTCTTGCCTTAACTCTCTCGCATCTAAATCACACACAACAAGAAACTAAAACTAACTATCTAACCTATCCCTAGGGAGCAAGATTATCATTTATCAATGAGTAATGTATTTCTGTGCATGCATTAAGAAAAATCACAGATAGCTGTTACTTAATTCAAAACACATGAACATTAATAGATATATGAACAACAAGATATCTCATTGTTTATGAAAAGCCTTCATTAATCATAGTGGAAATTTCATAGAATAAACTAGAGTGCATTCATAACAAGAACATAGGTTCAAAGAGTTAGAACGATCTCACAGTTAATTGACACAAAGCTGAAAATGAAATAGTTCACATTCAACAAATCCATAGCACAGCATTTGAAATCTTCCACCAAGCTTTCTCCAACAGGAAACTTGTAATTCTTTATTGCAAAAGGAAATAGTTATTCTTACAACATACTCTCACAAATCTATCTGGGAAAAAGTCCCTCTCTCTATCTAACTCTCCTCTACTTATACAAAAAGGCAAAACTTTTGGACTGCCCCAAAATGACTATTGGGCTTCCCTAACGTTTCAATCCAAATTTTTTTGTCCTGTAGTGAGTGCTCATACATTATACGATATATTACATTTAAAAAAAATTAATAGAGCACTTTTATGAAGAGGGCCCTGCTTGATCATTAATAAACTTTTTCCACGCCTAGGCCTCTGCTGCTATGCTTTCAAAATCTGAGGGTTCAAGAAAACGGATGGTGATCTCATACTTTGCAGCCTGATTCTTAACCACCTCTATTCTTGCTGGACTTAAGCGTAGCTGATCTTCAAGTAAATGGATGCTGACTGCTGCATGAGCTACTGCATTCTTCAGGATCTTCTCATCTAGATATTTGACTTGTTGGATCTTCTGCTCATCTTCCTGGTACCTGCTCTGTAGTTGTTCTATGAACAACTTATGTCCTGGTATTGCGTCCACTATTTGTTCTGCAGCAACTTGGCATCTATTTTAGGTGACCAACACCCTTCTGTGGTATTCAACATAGGTTCCTCTCATTTTCTTCACAGTCTTCTTGAATTCCTCCGCAGTATTTATTGCAAACTCTAATAAGTCGTAATCCTGCTTTAAGATATGTCGATATTTAGCTGGTAACTCTGCCGGGGTTTCTTCATTGGTTTCTATCCACACTATCCTTCCATCCAGGACCTCCAAAATATCCTGAGATCTATCAACAAAATATGAAGTGGTGTCCAAGATTTCTTCCAACATGCTATCTATCTATAAGATTTTACATCTTTCTTCTTCAATACACATTTGCAGTTGGTGAATTCTTCTTCGTTGAGCTAGGACATGCTCTTTCAAAGGTTGGATATCTGTCTTCTGTTTACTGGCATCCTTCAGTAATGCTATCAACGAAGCAACCTATCCCTCAAAACTTGCTACCTGCACTTGATATTGCTTTTCTTCTTCTTCTATGGTGGCCTTCTGTGCCTCCAACTCAGCAATTTTGCTTTGTAGCTGGTCCTTTTCTGCACTCAGAGTTTCATATGATACTTTGAGGTCATTTTTCTCTGTCTTCAACACCTGATACTCTAGCTATAGCCTCTGTAATTCTGCCAAGCTGTTCTAAGCATTTTTCTCTACAGCAATTTCTAAAGTAATCTTATTTCCCTGCAGAGTCTGGAGCTCTGCCTTTGAAGTCTTCACTTCATTTTGTCATTTTGCATGTCCTCAAATTTTCTCTTCAGCTTATGGCCTTCATCTCTTTCTTTTTTCAATGTTTCTTTAACTGAGCTGCGTTCTTTCTTGATTGTTCCAGATCCGTCATCAGTCTACCTACATTATCTTCCGTAGCTTGGGTTAATGCCACCCTAGCTCTTGCTGTCAATCTCGGATCCGCATCTGTGCCATACACCAAAGTTTTATCAGTTATCATAGTACCTGATTGTCCTCCTGTTTCAATCTTTATTTTAGTTCTTTTGACAATCCTCTTCTTCTCCTTGTCATAGAATATAGTGCTAAGATCAAGGACCTCTTCTCCTTCTTTCTCCATAAAAGGTATCAAATTAAATCCAGAAAAAAACAACTTGTTCTTGAGTGCTACGAGAAGTTGCAGCAGGCTCCTAAAGATTGGGATTATCCTGTCCATGCCCTTGATTTTTCTGATCATGTGTCCCTTGTGCATCCACCTGTTCAGTAGTTTACTAGTCTTTTTGCGATCCTGTTAACCCCTGACCCTCTCTTTCTTCTTGTTTTTTCTTTATCTCTGCATTTTCCTTCTTCTTTATTTCCTCCTCTTCATGCTTTATCCAACCTTCCGCCTCTTGCACTGGTCTTCTAGCATCTTCTTCTCTTTTTCTGGCCTCTTATTCTTTAGCTGCCTTCTTTGTGGTTTTTCCCTTACTTCCCACAATGGTGATCTTCTGTTTAAATATCTTCTTCAATGCAGTCATATTCTTTGCATTTCTAAATATTTCTTCATCCTTGTCCCAGAAATTTGTGTATTCAAAATGAACATTTACTTCTTTTGCAATACTTTGCAACTTTATTTTGGGAGTCATTCCTGTGGAAGTTCATTTCACCAAAATGAAAGTGCTCCAGTTCCTACATGAATTCTACAGTCTGTTTAACTTTTGTAAACTTATAAATCCCTAGCCTGAAAGGTATGGTAGGATATGCTGCCTTCTTATGTTCGAACAAGAAGCTTCCAACACCATCAATGTATACCTGCCTGACTGATTCCTTATGTAACACATAATCAATGGTATATTTGGGGAGTAGAGAAGGTGCCCTAGAGCCACCATACATTCTATTATACATCCCCTCGTCAATCAGATAATAACTTCCATATTCTTCAATAACCTTGAATGCCTCCTCGGACATGCAGTTGCATTCTGTCAAGAAGATTAAAGTGTACAAAGACATAATGAAATGTTCACATATCTCTTTGTAGTGGCTATAATATTTGTGTGCCCAAAATAGTTTGTATGCAGTGTATATAGGGGTTCTGTCCCTATCCCAATTACACCTCAAGGTTGGAAATGCCTGTGTACATAATATACACTCCACTAAGATAGAGCTCATGTAGAACTCTGACTTTTTCTGTGACACCCCTCCCAAAGCTGAAGATATGCAGGCTAAGAGGCTATTGGACACTATGTTTTCCTAGTTGAATATAGTCCCCTGAGTGGCCACATGGAAAATAATGGGTATCCATCCCAATTTGAAACTTTTACCATGAGCTCTCCCAAAAACTCTATTCAGCATTAGTGCTATAAAACTATAAGGGGTCTAGAGTGTGGCTGTTTCATATTCTCTTGATGGCCTGGTTCCAAAGTTCTTCCCAGGTATCATCATCCTTTTGACTGTTTCAACTAGGTCCAAATTTATCTCTTTCAACCAACTTTCGGTTAAGTAGACTTGAGCAGGAGGTAGGTGATATGCCATTGAGACATAAGCAGGACTATATGCAGCATAGCATAGTTACATCTGCCCTTGGAAGAATCCAACCAATCACTTTTGAGCACGGGAACAACTTAGATCTTGTGGCCACTTTCATAAGAGCAGATTTCTCGATGTTTGCATATATAGTCAGTTCTTCGAACCCTGCATTAGGCACATTTTGATTTGTAATCATCCAATATATTTCACCCCACTTGTAATCTGGCTCTACTCCAGTGATGGCTCTGGTATCTTCATAAATTTATTCCACCTTGTTGATGATTTCCACATCTGGTTCTCCCTCTGCAACATGAGCCTTCTTCTTTTGTCTTTTAGACATATCTCCTTTGCAATGGTTACCCTGACATAAACCGAACATGTTCTTAGACTATTGGAGCTTTTAGTTAGCGTTCTAAGAATGAAGAAAACAGTATCAAACCATTTACCTCTTCCATATGCATTCTCAAATAACTATCAGAATATTAATGCATAATAGAAAATAACAGGTAAAAGGAAGTTCTGCAAGCTGGGTCTAAAACTTCTAAGTCCGTCTGCAACCAAAACATGACCCTGATAGAAAATGCATCACTTAAACTAAACTGCATTCAAACTCTTTGCATAACATGAACCACCCAATTAATTGTAAAAAATGCGGAAATTCCTAGCTCAACCAAAATGTTTAAAACACCCTCGCCGTTCCATGAAACTAGGGTCAGCGCCCATGAAAAATGAACCCCCCCCCCGAACGACCATAAACAACCCCACAAAAGTCGGTGCAGATAGCGTAACTCTTGTCTGCACCAACTACCTAAACCTTTGGACTAGGATTGAGCTTCCATAACGGCTCAAAAACAGGCTCAAGAAAAACCCCACCGCCAAAACTGTCAAGCTAACTGATTCCTTACGCCGCAAGGATCAAAATTCATTTTGGACAGCTAACTGCACAATGGTGAGAAAACCTAGCCAAAGGAAGACCCTGGTTCCCAAAATGACCAATAAAATCAAGAGGAAGGAGAAACCATGGTTGGCCTACCTGGCAAGCAAGCTGTGCAGTCGACGGGAAGGTCCGAAACTTCCACGGCAGTGCTCCAAATGAACAAAATCCCAACAGCTAAGCACGTTGGTACAGTTCGACTCGACAAGGACACAACAAATGCGAGTTTTCAACCAGGGTAATAATAAACAAATACCCTGCCCCAATATATATATACCTTCCAGTGAAAAAGATGACGGGACATACCTCAATCGGTGGTCGAAACCACTATAGCATCGGACAATTAGTTCATTAAGGAGCCGCAACGGCGGGCGATGGACAAACTATGGGCTCTCCGACCAACTGAATACATCAGCAAAAGGAGGCTCAGAGGACTAACTAGGAATGCGTCGGTAGATAAAGCAACTAAATTTTGGAGAGATAGTGTACTACACAGCTGCAATGGCAGATGACAAATTGACTGCGGACCCAGCAAAACACAAAACCGTTGGCGATCAGAACAACGAATGACTACGTATCGACGACTCCAAGCTCAATGCTGCTGCCGTGTCGGCGACGTAAAGGATTAGCCCTCTGATCAACAAACACTGTTCCGATGGCGAAAATAAAGCAAATCAATTAAAAGCAAAAACCTGTGTAATCGACAAGGATATGGGATTTCTGTCGGGGTGCTTGCTAACTGCCATCCGAAATGGCGGCAATGCAAAGGACTAATGCACCGACCATGATAAAACAAAAATGCTGAAAGTCAAAAAGTTTTTTGAAAAATAAACAAAGGAGATAAAAACCCATCGACGAAAAACATGACTTTCCATTGGGACGTCCATTAGTTAGCTTCCGCAACGGCGGCCGCGTAGAGAACTACGGCCTTGATTCACTGTTCAAACGACTTCCGACAGCAATCAATGGAAACATTTACAAATCAAAACTTAAGGTTCCAAATTCAAAAGCATTAGCTAGACAAAGGCATTTTTAGATCAGTCAACTTTCGAAATGAAAGAAAATAGTTTTCCTCAAATCAAACTCAAAAATTCAAAAAATCTAGCAGAGGAACAACAGAGTTCATCAACCCAGGAAAGATAAAATGAAAAGGAGGGTCCAAAATTTTAAAAATTTGGGAAAATAGTTGCAGCTGCAACAACAAGTGAATACATTCCGAAGTTACAAATACATCAACATTAACAAACATTCTCTATAATGATGTCGATTTTCTTTCCAATAGAAACAAAGACAAATCGAGAGGAAAAATAGACGCATAATGCAGTTTCGCCGCACCCTCTAAGGGATGGATTTCTTTGGGCATGCCATAATAGAAACTTTTGAACCTTCCGTTGAAAATTTACATAGCTTCGTCTTCATGTTTCCTCATAGAATAAAACTCTGAGAGCACCTAGTCTAATGACCTCCTTTCACCCCAAAAATCTAGGAACATATGAGAAAATTCCTCCCATGTATTGATGGAACCCGGCTGCAAATGCCTGAACCATTTTTTGACACAGCCTTGCAAAGATTGGGAAAAAGCTCTCATATAGAAATCATCATTTTATATCTCAAAAATATCAAGAAAATATTCAAAGTCCTGTAAATGTTTCTCAGCTGTAAGGCCTTCAGATTCTCCATCAAAATCAGGAAGGTATTTATAGTGTTTGGCAGAGAAATCATGAAGGATCTGAGGTAGGCGAAGAGGCATGTATCGGCTTTGGGTATTGGGTGCAACAAAGTCTTATGGAAAAGATATGCTCTCAGAAACAGCATTGTAGGGCCCATCAGGCCGCCTCTTAATGTCATGGGTCTTAAGCGTAGGGTCCAGACTAAAATTAGACGTATAGGGAGGAGAGATACTCTTGGTTAGCAGGGAAGGATATACAGGACTGAACTCATGACTTTGCTTGGAGTGAAATAATCCATGACAACTATTCTAACAAACCTAATAAAATCGAAAGAAATATTTACAAGAAGAGCCAAGACGTTATGGGGAAAGCTGAATCTTAAGTACCTCGTCTTCTCTTCAAGCCTACCCATGCCTTCATAGTGAATTTATGCACGTTGCAGAGGTTGCCGAGACCTTCTTGGAAACTTAACTCATAGTACCACGACATTAGTGGAGCTATCATAGTATTGGAAACATGGGTTCATGGAAGTCACCAGGTGAAAGATTCATTTTCTTCTGGAGGCCTGACCGCCATTCACCATCGACAGTTTGGTCTATGGCCCTATCATCCATAGTTTCAGGAGGGTTTGAACCTTCCTCCTCGTACCGGTATTTTCATCCACCGATCTCCCAACTGGAGTCATTATTTAGAAATATTAATGTGGATTCACCATGGCAAATAGTACAAACTTTTCACATGCAAGGGTCCCTGTTTTCCCACAGAAACCCTTTCTCATCAGAATCTTTGTCGTTCTCCCCAGGGATGATTTCAATTTCATCCCCAGTAATAGCGCTAGTTTGTTAGCACCTAGAATCACACCCAAGGTTGTGGAAGGTGGACCCCTAGGTAACAACAGAACCACTTTAGGAAAGGGAGCTGGCTTCTCCAATTCTAGAGATGGATCTCTCACAGATGTATAACAAGGCCAGACATAATGTCACAAAATGAGTATCGAATATTGGTGGTTGGAAACAAAATGAAGATATATCAGGCTATGGAGTCAAAGTATTAAGAAAACATAGAAGTTTTCATTGGAAAGCAATTACAAGAGAGAGATAATGCTTTGATTACGGTTGTTGAGTTTAGGGTCTGGTGAAAAGCATAATGATGATAGTCCGCTAATGTGGAGTGTTGATCGGAATATTTCACCTCCTGTGGACAACAAGGTGTTACGCTGGTCTGAATGGTTCAGATCCAAAACAAATAGATCACATAGGTTGATAACTCCCCCTAGACATTGTAGATATCTGGAATACAAGGCTTTGATAGTTCACCTATGTACCTGCAAAAGAGCTCAACACAAAACAGATCAAAGCAACTAGAATATGATCTACTAATCTATGCTAGTGACTAAGGAATCTAGAAATATATATCTGAAATCAAACATCAACAATAAATATGGAACATAAAATCAACTTGCATTAGAAATATGAAGAAGTTTACAACCAAGCCTTAGTGTTGACATGCATCTCCATGAAACCAGCTCTTCATCCCCAAAATCTCCGACTCTAGCTCTCTATGCTCTCTCTCCAAATGATCTTGGGCCAAGAATCTTTCCAACAACATAACTAAACCTTCAATGTTCTCCCCTCAACCATGGCTATGAGCTCATATTTATAGGGCTTTAATGGATAGAGATGGTTGAGAAATTAGTGGGTGAGGTGGCCTCGAAGATCCTAGGATGAGGGATCTTGAGCTCAACCAACCCACAATAGTAGGGATAAGGGATATCTCGAGGATTATCATCTAGAAGCCTCTAGAAACTTCTCTTTTTCCCATTTTACCTAGGGTACCGCGCTTCTCCTTCTATGACAGAGCGGTTTTGGTAATAACTTCCTATGGACCAAGGGTGACAGGCGGTGGCACCGCTTGTGCACAACCGATGAAAAGCGGTGCAAAAGGGGTACCGCTCCTAGATAAGGGAGCATGAGCAGTGCTAGCAATTTGTATGACAAACTGATAAGAAACCATTTAGTCTTCACTCTAGAGGCTGGGATTTAGGGCAAGTAGGTATGTCAAAGGTCTTATCACATGATGGTGACAGGATTTTGGTATAACAAGATGCCCCCCAAAGCATGAGTCTTAGAGTGATACGATAAACGAGAGCTTTGAGAACAAGTCGTTGCTAGGAGATGAAAATGTTGGTTAGATCAGAGGATGCAGTCAAGTAGGCATCTGTAGTACATCAGTATGTTGACTCATAGACACAAGTAACCAAACTCATAGCTGCAGACCAATACAAGGCAGATCCATGAGTGGAATAAACAAGCATGGATACTAGAATACAACGTAGATCCATGTGATAGAGGAGTCAAACTTGGACATAGCTACCATACATACAACGTACATCTATGTTGTACAGGCGTAAATTTGAGCATAGCCATGACCATACAAATGTGGATCCATGCTAGATATACAAAACTCCATCGCAACCTGGGAAAAATCAATGAGCGCTTTTAAACAAATACGCAGGGTCTTCGTCTCGTCTTCCACAAAGTACGATTCTATCCATGTGATTACAATGATCTGAAGTTGAACATGGTAGAAACCACTTGATTACCGGCCAATGATGTGAACCGTTAACAAGTGCGAGGGAGATCACCATTAATGTCAATGATTCCCAAGGTACTCTAGTACAATCTACTGAGTGCAAATAGATGTCTTGATGTCGAACACCCAGTCGATTCTATCGATCAAAGGTCAATGATGTGAACCTATGTCGAGAGCGAGAGGATCTGTCATTAAGGCATACAGATCTCAAGGTACTAAATATTGTTTCTAAGACTGTTTCCTGGATGATGAGCTGGTGTCGACGGGAATAGTCTCGTCGAAGGAGGGCCATGATGAGTCCCACATCGACGACACAAAACTTGGAGCATAGTTTTGGAATGATGTGAACATAGTAACCATATGACTAACTCAAAGATACTGACACAAAGGCTGTGTATACTGCAGAGGTAAGACTTCTTCAGATTCCCTTTGAACATCAGGTGGCATGACAAAATGACTTGGCAGCATGACTAGACAGGACAGATACACAATGCGACAGTGGACAATGCATTCTTTTGAAAGACTCAAAGGATTGGCATGACTCATGAAAGTGGATCATCATGGAGATCACCTGAATACCCAATTGACGAACATGATTGTGCAGACAAGTGCCAGGTTCAAAGGTAATGACAAACAACTGCCATTATTTGCAAAATGATTCCCTTCCCCATTTCCCCCATCATGATCGATGAGTGCCTCTTTTCGGTTTTACGAGTTCAAAGAGGGTAACAAACACTCGATATAGCTTGTCAGAAGACAAGTCCAGTCCCATATGTTTTCTGAACCTGAGAGAGGATGGGTTCGTTCCCAAAACGGGTCTCTCAATGTTTAATTTAACGAGTCCACTGAAAGAAAACTCGGTATTGTTCATGTTTAGAGAGTCTGAACGAATACGGAAGAAGACTCCATGGGGGTCCTTTTTTGTATGATTTAGTCTCTAAGGCCTGAAAAAGTATAAAATCATACCTTAGAGAACTCTTCCAGTCATGGTTGGCTAGAGCCTTCCTTTCTCATAAATAGTACTGTCCAAACCAAGAAAGAGATAACCTGCTGTCAGATAGATGACTCTTCAAATACTTTAACAAGCGTGAAGAAGACAAGATCGCTCGAGAATCTTTTCATATTTAGGAAGTCTGAAAAGGGTTTAAAGAGAACTCCATGAAGTTTCTCTACACAATGTCACTTTTCACGAGCCTGGAAAGATTCAGAAATAGACTCAACTATCATTTCATGTTTAAGGAGTCTGAAAGAAGATGTGAAAAGAAGACTCCATAGCGTTTCTTTACACAATGTTGTATTTTACGATCCGGGAAAGAAACTTGAACTAGACTTGGAAATTTGATACTAGATTTTAACGAGCGTGACAAAGTGTTGTAATAAACGCTCAACGACCTTTTTCTTTTTGTGAAAGTACGAAAAATCCATAGAAAAACTTTCCAAATATTTTACTAAAGTCAACCTACAGACGACTCATAAACAAATGTTAAATGCATCCAAAATCAACATTAAGGGATTACGACCAATAGATTTTGACCAGAACATGATGCAATATCAAAACTATACTAAGAAAGACCCAAAAAATGTCTATATAAGGCAAGTAAATAGTAAAAAATCAAACATTTCACTATTTACCTCTAGCAGAGAGCACTTGGAGCATTTTTAGCCAGATTTTCCACAGCTGATACCGGGAGTTTCCACCATCCGTTTTAGTCTCGTTAGTTGCAGGTAACAGCTAAGACCTTCTTCTTTCATTTCATAGCTTTTATTTTGGGATTTGATGGGGTTTTAGGCATATTTGGCAAGCCCTAAAATCCTATTTGTGGGCACCGCGGCTACCCCTTGCGGGATAGGTGGTACCACCCAAGAACCGCGCTAAGAACAAGGTGGATAGGCGGTGCCACTATCCGTCTCCAATGGGGCACAGGAGGTGCCAGCAGTGGAGAAATTAAACCAATGATATATAAAAAATTAGCTCATTCTTTTGATTTATAATGATTCAAGGATGATATTGATGTATACCATTGTTGTTTTGGCAGGTCTAGGCTTCCAAAATATGGTGATATGGAAGGAAAGAACACATGATGACGAGGATGTTGCTGTTGAAAGGAATCCGGTTTGTATTGCCGCACTCCGGAACTGTGGACTTCTAAAGTTCTTCTGGACACCAAGCATGGTGTCCCATGAGAGACTACTGGAACACATACTGAGAATGTGGAATCTAGAACAACAGTATTTCGAGGTGGGGGAACATATACTTACAGTGGAGGTCGAGGACATCTACTTCTTGACTGGCCTATCGAGACGGGGTGCCCCTATCTCACTGACAGGTTCTCGTGGCAGGGACATTACCACCAAAGAGCTCATAGATTGACACTGTGTACCAGGTACAGGCACATCAGGGAAGAAAATCCCCATTAGGGTAGTCACAGACAGGGCTCTATAGATTGTTCTGTTCACCATGCAGAGGGTGGCAGGGAGCCAAGGTGTACATCAGGCTTCCAAGGCACATATGCTGTATTCCCTAGAGGCAATGGCACCTACGGTGTTCAACTGGGCAAAAGCATTGCTTCCAATATTCAAGGACCAACTGACTAAATGTCGGCAGGGAGAGCTGAAGCAATTAGGCTTTGGTTCCATCTTAGCTTGTTTCTTCTTTGAGTGGGTCCCCTAGATGAGGCCCCAGGGGACTTTTCGGAGTCTGAGAGCACGAGACCCCTGCATGCTGAGGTGGGTCCAGATCATGGCTCGTACAAGAGAGGGTAGGGGCAGAGTGAAGTTTGGTGATGCGTTCTTTAGATGGCTGCAGGATCAGATGCTCATAGTCGAGGACTATGCCTATGTGGGCACAGATTTTACAGGTTATCCTGACCTACCAATCCCGCCTGGAGGGTAGTGGGGAGACATTGGTAAGAAACAAGAAACCCTAAAGATGAATTTTTTTTTATGTTTTTTATGTTTTATATTTTTTATGATAGGTGACGAGACCTGTTTGTCTTCATGCAGATGTTGCAGCAGCGAGGCCTGGAGGAGCATATCCATTAGACAGGAGAGCCAGAGCTCGCTTCGTGCCACAGGGTGATGATATCAATGGGGAGCTGGAGGATAACCTTGAGAGGTTGACTCTAGACATACCAGATGGTGACATAGATGACCTCCTGACTAGATATCAGAGATCTACAGCAGGAGTACCAGGCCGATTCAGCAGCCTACTATGCAGGGTGGCTTGAGCAGTGATGTGCTATCACGAGCACCACTAGTGGATGAGACATGTATACTGAAAGCTGATAGCTTCAGGATTTTGTATGATGATTTTGCCTGAAAGCCTATGTGCTTCAGATGAGGTCTTGGGACCTATTTTTCGTAACATTTTTTGTATATATATACATACTTTTACATGATGTTTATACATTTCAAATGGGTGAATGCATTTTCTATGAGTTCTATGTGTCTTTAAATGTTTATTTACAATGTACCATGTTTGATTAACGTCATGAATGGGCGATATGCCAATATAGGATGTAATTATCCAATGAATCAACAACTACATTTTGTTCCCTAGGGATATGCCTATACATAATGGTTCCAAATGATCTTTCTAACAAACGTACCCTCCAGAAGAGGAGGAAGAGCACCGAGTTACTAATGGTGTAGATATGGTTTAAATGACAAACCAAAAGCTGAGAGTCCATAAAATCAGCGATGTTATTAGTAGCGGGACCTAAGCAAATCGCTCATGAACTGACCAAATCTTCAGCTGGGGAATAAAGAACCCAAGCAGCTGAGGCTAGATTCAAGGCTTGGCAGCAAGCACCATCAACAAATTCGTAGAAATCCATATGCATGACCAAAACATGGTATAAACAGATGCGGGCACCAAAACTCAAAACCATCTTGAAAATAATGAAAACACACTGAAAGTCAATCAATATACATATATACAAGATACCATCTAAAAAGACCTAGGCATAGTACCTTTTCAGGTACAACCCATTGTGAGGTTACCCCAAAGGGATTCCATCATAATCTACCAACTCATAGGCTCCTTTCTCTAACACCTTGGAAAAAACGAAAGGTCCATACCACATAGACTCGAACTTACCCTTTCCTCGCTTGTCATATCTCTAGTCATAAGTCAAAACTAGGTCACCCTTGTTGAAAACACGAGGCTGGATGGATTTATCGTACTGCGCCTTGACGCATTTCTTATGTGCCTCATTAGCCAAGGCATCATCTCTACAAGTCTCATCAAGGTTATTCAAGTACAAAAGTCTCGCTTCCTCTACGGAAGTGTCTGGAAGAAGTTCGACGACAAGTTGTAAAGATGGAATCTGACATTGGATAGGCAAGACAACTTCAAGTCCATAGACAAGTTGGAATGGCATGAAACTAGTAGTTGTTTTCATGGAAGTCCGATAAGCCCAAAGAGTGAAAAAAAGAATGAGATGCCAATTGGATTTATGATCTCCAACCATCCGACGAAGCATAGTTTTCAAAACCTTGTTAATGGCCTCTACCTGACCATTAGCTTACAGATAATACGACGTAGAGTTTTCATGGCAAAAACCTAGCTTGGCACTCAATTCCTCCATCATTTGATTACGGAAATGGGATCCATGATCAGTGACGATGGACTACGGAAATCCAAATCCAGCTATGATATGATTGAACAAGAAGAGAGCGACAGTCTTACCATATTTTGCATATGTAGGCATGGCCTCAACACATTTTGTAAAATAATCCATGGCTATGATGATGTAACCATGCCCCTCGGCTGAGGTAGGTTTACAATGCATGAAGTCAATCCCCCATTTGGCAAAAGGGCCAACAGAAATGACGGGGTGAAGCGAAGCAGGATGGGTGCACTTTTTGGGATAAAAATGTTGGCATGGTGGGAATTTATTAATAGCCTCATGACAATCTTTGAAGACAGAAGGCCAAAGATAGCCAGCGGGAAGAATTTTCTGGGCTATATCCATCCCAGATAAATGGCTGCCACATGCTCCAGAGTGGCAATCATTTAGCATGTGTTCAGCCTCCTCATGAGTGAGGCATTGCCGGATAATGGAGTCAATCCCACGTCTATACAAGGTATCATGCAAGATAAGGTAGTATTTCGCATGGTGACGAATGCGGTGATGATCATCACGAGATAGATGCGGTTGAAAATGCTAGGTCTGGAGATAAATCAACAAATCTCCATAGCAAGGATCAGTAGTGCTAATTAGGAACAGGAATTCATCCGGAAATGAATCGTTGGGCTTAGATTCCATGGTAGCACAGGGAAGGTCACATATAAGCTCGACAAAAACCAAGGATTTATATGATGTAGCCTTGGAAAACTCAAGATCAAACTCCTAAACGATGATGATCCAATGGGAGTACTTGCCCCTGAGTACCTGATGAGTCAGAATGTAGTACATCGGGTTCTGGTCTGCCAATACAGTGGTAGTGCGAAGCAGAATGCAGTGACGAAATTTTTGCACAGCAATGACCGCGGCCAAAGCTAGCTTCTCCACATTTGAATAACGGGTTTCAGAATCAATAAGATTCTTACTGGTGTAATAAATCACATGCTCCTGACCATGGAGATTGTCCTGCACTAAAACCATGGTGATGGTAGTAGCGGAGGTAGCAATATACAAGAGAAAATCCTTTGAATAGTCTGGGGGGTGTATCACTGGTGAATGAGTTAGAGTGTGCTTAAGACTATCAAAGGCACGTTGGGCCTGGTCATCCCAGAAGAATGGAGTGTTCTTCTTGAGGAGACGCATATAACTGTGTGTTTTCTCAGCGAAATTGCACACGAAACGACGGAGAAAGTTTGCCTTCCCCTGCAAACTTTGGAGTTCAAGGATGGTGGTTGGGGTTGGTAGATTAAAGATGACAGAAATATTGAAAGGATCGATCTAGATGCTATCTTTGGATACCAAAAATCCAAGCAGAGGTCCCATCTCAATGCAAAAAACACATTTATGCGGATTGAGCCGTATATTATAATGACGACATCTCAGGAATATGTCTCTAAGATGACCAGTGTGGTCCTCCCGTCGCTATGAATGAGTAGGGAGGTCGTCAAGGTATGGTTCAACAATATGTTTAATGTCATGAAACGCATAGGACATTGCACGCTGGAACATGGCGCCAACATTTTTCAAGCTGAAAGGTAACTTCTTATACGCAAAGGTTCCCCATGGGCAAATGAATGCCGTCTTATGTTGATCAGTGGGCAATATCTCAATCTGATTATAGCCAAAGAAGCCATCCATGAATGAAAAGATGACACTTCCAGCACAGTTGTCAATAATCTGATCGATGTGCGGGGTAGGAAAGTTGTCTTTGGGACAAGCTTTATTTAAATCCCTAAAGTCGATACAGAATCTAATGGTGCCCTACTTTTCATTGACAGGGACAACGTTCGATACCCATTCCATCATAGGTACAGGATAAATAAAACTAGCCTTCAGAAGCTTCTCAATCTCAGCTTTAATAGCTGCGGCCTTCCTAGGATGGACTTGCCTAAGTTTCTGCCTGACAGGTTTAGCTGTGGGATACGTTTTAATCTCATGGACCATAATGGAAGGGTCGATCCCCAACATCTCTTCATAGGACCAGGCAAAAATATCACGGAATTCCTTAAAAAGTGCCTTATATGCTTCAGATTCATCTATGGAGCAGTTCTGCCCAACATGAACATGCTCAATAACATCAGGTTTGGCTGTTATGTCAATTGGGTTCATCTAAGTAATGTTGCAAAGGTTTCCTTCAGAATCTGTATCTTGTAACAATATAGGACTTTGTAGAACGTTGACAATATCAGTAGGAAACAAGGATGCAAAATCATGGCTGCCCGAACTGGTATTGGGGAGGAACATGGAAATATGATGGTGATCCTCCCAAATGGGCTTACCTATGTTCATGATCTCTATAATGGACTCATCGGAAGGAAAAGTCACGGAGAGATAGTCTAGAACCGGAAGAGAAGGTTCTAACCAGTACGGTAAATGGTAAGGATCCGAAGCCACTAAATGAATGTCATTAGTGTGATCATCGGAACAAGTTTGAATGGTGTCATACATATCTTCGTGCGAACTCAACGAGGTGGACTCAAAAACATTTGTGCCATGGGGCTCAATATCAAATGAGGTGATCATATGTACTGTCACAGTATCCGTGCTAGGAGGAGTAGAGGGAAAAATCCCCATAAGGGATGAATCCTTCAGCATACCTACCCCAATCGACTGGTAAAGAGGAGGGGACTAACCTAACATGGGGATGTTATTAGCCATGGAGGTAGTAACATCCGGCGTACATAAATCAAGCTGGTCAATAGTAACAATTCTCTCGAGATGCGGGAATTGGACCGTTCGAAATACTATTGAAGCAACAACATTCATGGCATAGAACCAATTCCTTCCTAAAAGGAGGTTATAATCTAAAGGGGCATCTACCACTTCTATTTGGATGGAAACGGTTTTTCCCCCCAGCTTGACCGCGAAGGATGATATGAGGCCATGGGGTTGGAAACCTCGTCCATCAAAGGCTTTAAGGGTCGTAGGTGATGTAACAAGATCGAGAGAGCCAAGAGCTTTCCAACAAGTCAGAGATAACACCGAGGTCGAAGCTCCTTCATCTAGTACCGTTCGAAAGACTTTCTTTCCCACTACTTTCGTAATGATATAAAAAGCAAGTTTATGTGGTAATATAGGTTTATAGTTCTCAACATTGAAGTGAATCAAGTTAGTGTTATCCGGGTCTACAACTCCTAATGCAGTCAACAAGTTCTTGCGCTGTGTAGGGAAACTTTGGAGTACTTCTAGGGTAGACATTGCACAAGGTGCAGCCTGAGCGAGATCTTCAACCACATTATAGAATTGAGCAGCTCGGGCATTGGGATTAAAGACAACATTCCGAAGAGTACTCTTTGGTGGGCACAAAATCATGTCGAGAGTAGGCTTCTCGATAGACAAGGGAACAGTAGATGAGGATTCTGGAGAACTAGTGGAGGGAGCTTTCCCTGAAGAAGATTGATCTTCTTGCTTATCTGTGGGTTTATCGTAATTCTGGCTTCGAGTTTGCAGATGGATGGTATCTGAGGACATCATACGAATTCTTTCTAATGAGCTAGAGTTACCCTGGTTTGACATGTGGTCTACCAGCTGTTGTTGAGAGGGGAAAGGATCCATAAGTACTGCAGGTGCGGGATTAGACTTCAAAAACTGGGAGATTTTGTCCCGACGGGGACACTCCTTAGAGAAGTGGTCACAACCACATAACATACAAGGGTATTTAGCCTTCCTTTTCCCTGTGTTGTTGTCATTATGGGTTGATTGTGGGGACTCCTGCTGGTTTCCAGGTTTTTTATTTCGATTTTTACCTATCTTTTTATTACCCGAGGTTGGATTACTTTGAATAGAATTGACCTCAGCAAAAAACTTGGGATTCGAATGAGCAATAGGTTGGGTTTGCTTGGTAGGTTTCGCTGTGGATGGGGACTGGATTGAACCAACAATCCCGTCAACAGGTACTTCTGTTGATGGCTTGGCAGGGTTAGTGCTGGGGTGAGGAGCTTGAGGAATCAGGTCATAAAGAGTCCCAAACTGGGAATAAACCAAGTCTAGGTACTGAGCCTGACTAATAGCCTGCTCTTTGGTAATGTCACCGCCCATGGCCACATATTGGGAAATAGGAGGCAACAAGGACTTAGTGAACCAATCATCTAACAACTGATTCATAATAGGGGCCTTAATAAGTCTTCTTCGCCTTCTCCACTCATGAATATGGTCAAAAATGTGGGTGGAGGTGTTCTGTTGCAAAGAAGTTAAAAGATCAGTTCCCGTTTCATAACGAATCAGGAGCTGAAAGTGTGTAAGAAATACAGTTGCAAATGAGCCAAAATCCACAAACGAATGTTGTGGGAGTTCAATATACCACTTCGTTGTTGTACCAGTCAAATTTCGCTAAAAGAGTCGTAACCAAATGGAATCATCCATGAGGGAGTTCGATGAACACCACAAATGAAAAGTCATAACATGGTTTCATGGATCTTCACCCTACTTCCCATCGAATTTTGGAATGTCCGATGGTAACTTTACTGGAATGGGAGGCAACGAGGGATTGTGTCGAATGGGATCATTAATCAACTTGGACAAATCAGGCAGGTCCAAATTTGCAAGGAAAGGTAACTGTCTATTGGGTTGCACATACTGGTAATATTGATATGGCATGAAATTACTAGTAGGGCCATAGGTTGACTGAAAAACAGGTTGTTGTGAAGAAGAACTACCGAGAAATCCACCCATGGGGGGTTGATTTATGGAATTAGGACTGCTAGGAACACTAGGGCCTCCAGGAGGAGGACCGCCAGAGCCCTAGGGACCGCCAGCACCACCAGGACCACCAAGAGACGAACCACTAGACCCTCCGGAACCTCTAGGAGGTGGGAAACATCCAAAGCCACCTGAATCGCTAGGTGGAGGGCCACCAGACCCTCCCGATCCATAAGGAGGAAAGCCACCAGGTCCCCCAAGACAACTAGGACTGCCAGGCCCTCCAGGACCATTAGGTCCCCCAGGGGGAGGACCTCCATAAGGTGGTCCTCCTGCACCTCCCGTAGTATGTATGGGTATCCCTCCCATGGATGGCATGTAAGACCAGTTGGGTTTCCCCCATGGCGTAAAAGTGTTGCTAGGGAATGGAATTCCAGTAGGATTAGATGAATGATTACCTATAGGTATTTGATAACCATAACCACTAGAAGACTGAATGGCAACAGGTTGTGCCCCCAAGGGCTAACCTGAACTAGAAAGGGGAATTTACCACATTAGTGTGGGTGGGAGGGACAAAAACTGTAGATGTTTCTATGTTAGAGGTATGCTCTTGACTAGGTACAACTCCAGGATCAGATAACATAGGTCATGCCGAGGGTTTCCCCCTGGCATTCAAAGGTACTGAAGACACAAGAATTGAAGGTTGGGCCCCAGATGCAAAAGATATGGGTGGATTTGGATCAGACATAACATAAGAGGTGAGAGGGGTGGAAATTTGACCTGGGCTATGGGCTGTTAATGGATGATCTATAATCGGTTCAATGGGTCTCATAGAATCGGCTAGTGAATGATATCCCACAGGAAGGAATGTGGAACAAACTGGTGAAGGGCCTAATAGGTTGTCAATCTACTTTTCTACCTCCTGTGCGCAGAGGATAGCAGCATGGTATTGCCTGCGTTCCTCTTCACTTTCAGGAGAAATTACACTGGTGCCAAATGAGGAAATGTCTTGTCCGATAGGTGTCTCCGAAAAAGGAGCATTAGGACCAAAGTTCGGACGGGTATCATCAACATGATCTTCTGCGGGAGGATGGAGTGATGAATCCTCACGGGAAGGCTGTTGGACCAAGGGAGGCAAGTGTGAAGAATATGGTACTCCACTTTCCGCCACCACATGATCTCCCACTTGGGAGGTGGTAGCAGCTCCTTGGTCAATAGCTTCCATTGGATTTCCTTCTGAAACAGAAGTAAAATTGGGTGGCAAGCCCCGTACTCTCCTGGACTGTATTAACTTAGCCAGTGTGTACAGTTCCTATCTAACCTAGGGTCTGAAAATCTAGAAAAAACACACCAAAAGACTTCCCTACTCAAACTATAGGTTTAAACAAGCAGACTTAAAATGACAGGAGGAGTCCAAAAGTTAGGTCTCTCACTAGGAATGTCAAGCCGGTGCCACTCGCAATATACCTCGAGGGTACGTGCGTAGTAATCTCCCTGAATGCTATTTTCGGTGTATGGCTCCAAACAAGATGGCCAAAGGGCTTTTCTCAAATAGATAAGGTACCCTAGTGGGGTCTCTCGATATACTCAAGGTACGTGGGAGTTCGAATCGGTAATAGTGTTGTCTAATGCATAACCGTACACAAGGGGTCTTCTGATATACAATCAAGTATGTGAATTACCTTTCTATATACCTCAAGGGTACATGAAAGGCCATTCGATATACCGACAGTATGTGGAAGAACCGCACGAGTCCCGGAATGTAATGCAAACAAATAATGACAACTCCTATGTTTTACGATGCCCGAACACGTCTATAACCTATCACTCAAGTTACTACATAAATTTTAACCTACAACTACCATTGATTTTAACTTGTACGGTTAGGTGAATGCATGATGTTCTGACAGAAAAGTAAAACCATGCAGTATGCTTGTGCAAATGTTCACTTTACCGTTCAATATGCCTACTTACGGGAGGGAAGAGAGTGTTTTTCTTTTTGTTTCAAAACCAAAAAATCATTCCAATCAACAGTCATGAACATCAAATCAAAGACAAGCAAATACTTCTACAAACCAAATTCTTCTTTCTGAAAGCAAATGGGAAGAGTGAGAATCTCTTTTCCTGAAAGAACAACACCAAGCACACCTATATGCCAATGCACTCTAACTTTTCAAATTTCTTAAAAACATATGCAAATCTAACTTAACACTACCATTTTTTTTATATTGATCAAGATAGTCCTATATGCATGAGAGACGAAAGATCGTAAAGGTCCTGAAAGCTTATGAAGCCAATCAGAAAACCCAAATCCAATGCTCAAATATGATGTCCTAATTTCAAGCAAAACTTTTCTTTTTTGAAGGGAAGAAAAATAAGTTTACTATGCAAACAAGAAATGAAATCTAGAAGCTAATCTAATGTTCTTCTTTTAGTATATGAAACGAAAAGAGAGTTCAATGAGCACCCTAACTTTTAGAACATAAGAAATCCTTCTTTAAACACAACCAACAAGCAAGAAGTGGATGAACAATAAAAAAGACTAAACAAATTTTTGAAATTCCACTCAAAATCAATCTTGAACCATCAAAGCAGCAAGCCACACACATTAGATTCAATAACACAAGCCTGATAATAGAACTGAAAGCAATGAAAATTCCAAATTTTTACAAAGAAAAAAGAGGAAAAAGAGTTTTGGACTAATGCCTACCTGGTACCGTGCTTCATAGGTGTTGTAAGAGCGTTTCCAAAGCAGCACTACTCCTCGCTAACCGGATACAAGTGGTGGCATCGCTTACTGTCCACTGTGTTCAGGTGGTGGCACCGCTCCTTGCACAAAGCATTGCCGCAGTTCCCTATAGACGGCCAAAACAAAAATAGAACAATGGATCAGATCAAAAACAGACTAGATTAAGGTGAATACTATCGAATTAAATATGGTAGCAGAGCATAAAAAACTGAAATAACTAAGATTTGAACAGATCTGGAAATTTCAAACCCAAATAATACAAATCAGAAAGTAGATCTAACTGTAAAGAGTTGAAGAAAATGGAGCCTGGATTCGGACAAGAGTTGCAAACTGAGGACGATCAGAACAACTGAATACAACTACTCCCCAGCGGAGTCGCCAGATTTGTTGATTGGAATATTTCACCTCCTGCGGACAGCAAGGTGTTCCGCTGGTATGAATGGTTCTGATCCAGAACAAATATATCATAGAGGTTGATAACTCCCCCTAGACGTTGTAGATATCTGGAATACAAGGCTTTGATAGTTCACCTATGTACCTGCAAAAGAGCTCAACACGAAACAGATCAAAGCAACCAGAATATGATCTACTAATCTATGCTAGTGACTAAGGAATCTAGCAATATATATCTGAAATCAAACATCAACAATATATATGGGAAACAAAATCAACTTGCATTAGAAATATGAAGAAGTTTACAACCAAGCCTTAGTGTTGACATGCATCTCCATGAAACTAGATCTTCATCCCCAAAAGCTCCGACTCTAGCTCTCTATGCTCTCTCCAAATGATCTTGGGCCAAGAATCAGTCCAACAACATAACAATACCTTCAATGTTCTCCCCTCAACCATGGCTATGAGATCATATTTATAGGGCTTTAATGGATGGATATGGTTGAGAAATTAGTGGGTGAGGTGGCCTCTAAGATCCTAGGATGGGGGATATCGAGCTCAACTAACCCACAGTAGTAGGGATAAGGGATATCTCAAGGCTTATCATCTAGAAGCCTCGAGAAACTTCTCTTTTTCCCTTTTTCCCTAGGGTACCATGCCTCTCCTTCTATGACAGAGCGGTTCTGGTAATAACCGCCTTTGGACCAAGGGTGACAGGCGGTGGCACCGCTTGTGCACAACCGATGAAAAGTGGTGCAAAAAGGGTACCGCTCCTGGATAAGGGAGCATGAGCGGTGCTGGGAATTTGTACTAAAAACTGATAAGAAACCAATTAGTATTCACTCCAGAGGATGGGATTTAGGGCAAGTAGGTATGTCAAAGGTCTTATCACATGATGGTGACAGGATTTTGGTATAACAGGGAGCACCAATGAGTTGAATTCCGTGCCAGTTTTGGAAGAAATAATTTGGTGTATATTGAAGACAATGGAAGGAGCATATGAGTATGAATTCCTGGCCATTATATATTGCATCTACAACATGAAGAACACATAACTTAAAGAAGCACCGGAAATAACATGCACATGAGGAGAAGAAATGTACAGACTGTGATTTAGAAACACACAAGAATTCTTGTAATACATATGATCGACATTTGGCTCTGTATATTAATTCCAAAATATCATAAATATAGTATTTACATATTCAATACCAACCAACCATTTTTTCCCTTTGCGGGAGTCTCTTTATAGCGCTTCAAGCCCCCGAGATTAATCTTGAAACAGGGCAAGAAGTTGGTTACAAATCACGATCAAAACTCTAACCAAATAAAACATGGTGTCTCTGCCACGATTTACATGTACCAAACAAAAATTATAGAGGAAATGTGTATGCTTGGTCTGAACGGCAGCGCGATACTTCTGGTTCTGAACTCATTGGCCTTGAAAACGACGTCTTAGGATGTTTTTGGGTGGCTCATTGCTGATTGGGCCTGAACAATTTACCTCTCTGTCTAGTCTGCAACGTGTCTTCCTCCTTTCCATTTGTGTTCATTTCGTGCTCAAAGGAACCTTTCTACATGGGGTCAAGGCTGGCAAGGAAGTTTGTGTCCCTTCTGTGCTCAGCCTTCCTTACAGCTCCCCCCTCTCCTGGTAACACTGTTATACAAGGGGGTTTAAAGAAGGGCCGCATTACTTCTGGCAGTAACAAGCCTATGAAGTGGCTTGTCATTCTTGTACTCTTTACCTCCCATGAGGAGTGTTCTCCTACAGGAAATATGATGAGATGTGTCTTTGACCTCCTCACCACCTCAAAAAAAGTTGGCAACTGGAATTCGCAAAGGCGGTGATAAAGACTTTGGACCCCCACCCCTCCAGTATGAGGATTTGCTCCTACGGGTAGCCGCTAAAAATGGTTATCACGTACATGGGATTTGGAGGCAACGACCACGTCTAGAGGTTTTGGGGGAACATCCCTGGGACATGAAAACCCAGGTACAATGCCCGCAGGGGTATGGCCCTCTATTGAGACAGTAATGCCTTCACCGATCTTAGAAGGTCCATCTAATACGATGAACATCCCTGTCATGACCTTGCTGACGCCAGAAGGATCCTCTAATACAATGAACGTCTCTTCCCCAATGGTTGAGGCATCCTTGGTGAAATGATCATGGGAGCGCAGGAATGAGGAACTATGCTCACCAATCAACAACACACCTTTATAGACAAGATTTTCGAGCCAAATGGCCATCACAGATATCCTCCAGAACTCTCAGAACTTTCAGTAGACTGGCACTCTAAGTTTCTCTTCCACACTGACTTAATCTTTGTTTTTCGGTGGCTCTGAAGTGTAGCATTTATATAGAGTTGGAGAGCTGGACATGGCGATGACCCGTCAACATCCTTGCACACTTCATCGTCGATTATCATGATGACAACATGAGCGAGCACGTGATCCTAGGATCTCTTCTTCCCATTGTAGATCTAGTCATGTCTCCTTCTCTGTTGGGGCATTTCCTTATTGGCTGTGGAAAATACCTTTGGACTTATCCCACATTGTCGACCATCTGGCTAAAGGGACATGGAATTAACATTTCTTTCCCTTTCATCCTTGCTGATGACAGTATCAGAATGGTTTCCCTTCATCGCGTCTTCTCGCTTCGTGTAGAAGCTCTACCTGTCAATAGGATGAAGGAGAAATATAATATAACCAGAGATAAGAGAGGTTTTTCCATTACCTGTATCAATGACTCTACTGTTTGATTTTCCACCAAAGTTTTATCCAGGAAGATGCTAAGGAAGATGAGATCCAACCAATGTACCATCAAAACAATTACTGCGGCATAGCAGTGTGCTGCGGGTATCCAGATGAACTGGTCGACCTATTTGTTGAACGAATTTATAGAAGATGCCACCGATGCACAAGGAAAGGGTAATCCTTTTAATTATTTGTGGCTTTTACTTTGTATTTCATTTGTCACATGGGAAGACTCCACCAGACTACCAAGGGGTAGATGTACCTATACCATGCAGAGGAGCACACTACATGAACCTATGCTATGACAAGGAAAATCCACAATGGTAAAGGGATAATAACATTGTATTTTATTTACAAGGTGAGGCTCTAAGGTATTATATTACAAAACATGCAAGAATTATCGAGGAGACCATACAACGGTTTCACAAAATCATAATATTTTTGGTTGGGGCTTGTCATATATTCCTACAACTGCGACAAGACCCTCAGAAAGAGTGGTTGGGTATGCAATTTCAGCTATCTACTGAAGAGATTGAAACGATTGTTTTGGATTGGCTCGACGAATGGATACAACTTGTCATAGATGATTAAATCTCTGCAGAAATCAATCCACGACAGGATGGCACATCAGAAAATCATAATGGAAATCAATAAGGATATCCATAAGGGGAAGAGAGCCCAAGAGTTTCCCCATATGAAAACAAAATTGTGGGAGAAGAGAAAAGGATATGAAAAATACAAAAAGAGTAATAAGAAGTAAAAGGCCAACAAAACATCTAGATTTTTCGGTCTTACAAATGATGAATATAATATCATATCAGATTGAATGGAAGAAGTGGGAAATGAAAGCTACAAAAATATTGATGAACGACAGAATGAATTGGTTAATATCATTACAAATTTACTGTAGACTCTTTCGGTCGCAGTAAAGGAAGTAAGAGCAACGGTTGGCCCAGAACCATATCCAAACATGTCACAGGAAGAAGTTGGATCATTTGAGGAATGACCTGTCGACGTACCTTCGATGCCATCACATAGAAATATTCAAATCATTTCCAAGGTGATCAAATTAGGTATGCCATAACACAACGCTTCAGATCAAGGATATTGGTCATGCGAGTCTTGAATTTTCTATAGTGTCGATGTATCTATTACATGCTATTCAACATACTGTAGTAGAATAAATGAAGACAAGAGAGCATGCCGTGTTTAATCAACTCAATCACTCCAAACATAGCATTGCATCACTGAAGAACAAAGTAAAGGAGAAAGAGTTGAAAGCAAAAACTTGGTAGGATGACAAACATAGATTGGAGTAGGTTATCGCACTTACTTGCAATGACTTCTCTGACGCAGGAATTACAAATGAGATGCTCCCAGAAGCTAAAATATTTTGACTTGGGGAAGTAGCTAGAGACCTCTGCAAACGATTTACATAATTGGAAACAAAGTTGACTCTTAGTACACCCCCTGAGGTACTAGAGGTCGATGCAATGCAATAAAGGAAGCTATGTATAAAATTCAGGAGGTCAAAGCATTTTGTGCCAAGGCATATGAATAGGTTTCTCAATCATGGGAAGCCTTGATGGATGACACAGAGCTGGAGCAGGTAACATAGAAACTTCATACCGTTGAAGAAAATTTTAATAAGATGAATAATGAATTGAAGAAGTTACCAATACTGGAAAGGATGAGCAAGGCTACCAATTTTAAAAGATTACAAAAACAAGTAGATAGACCGTCGGAAAAACAATAACAATGAACATACCATGTCACAAAACTACAGATCGAAGAAAAAAAGGATACAGGAATATGTTGCTGCTACAACTATTCCCCCAAAAAAATTACATTTTTTAGGACCCCCTTTTAATTTCTAGTTTTGTTCCTTAGGAACTTTGAGTTTGTAATCCAACATTTATGGTTTGGTTTTATCATAGGAAAGTCTCAATATTTTGTAAGGTTTGTCGTTACACCAAAACCTGCAGATGTGTGAACATTTGAAACCCAGCACAAGGCCCTATCACCAGGAGTGGCGGTTAGTCCACTTGTTTTATATTCCCAGAGGTGCGGCGGTTATACCATGTGGAGGTACCCGATACTCCAACACCCTGCCTCCTGCGTAGCTCGAGGGAATTGAACCTGAGACCTCAGCTCTGATACCATGTAAGGTTTGTCGTTACACCAAAATCTGCAGGTGTTGGTGAACATTTGAAACCCAGCACAAGGCCCTATCAGTAGGAGTGGCAGTTAGTCCACTTGTTTTATATTCCCAGAGGTGCGGCGGTTATACCATGTGGAGGTACCCGATACTCCAACAGATTTTGGTTTTTTATCAAGGGGGGAAGTTTGCTTTGGACCCGCTATAGCAGATGGTTTCCAAGTTTAGAGCTGCTACTACGGATGGCTTTCCGACTTCATACCGCAACGGCGGGTGAATCTTTATTTTGAGTACTAGGAATATTTTCGATTCTTGTATCATACTACGATGGATGTCTTCCGACTTTCAAGCTGCTACGGTGGACGGATTATTGATTTTAAGCAGCAACGACGGGAATATTTTTATTTTGTATATCAGAACTTCTTCCGATTCTTTTTTATCCCGCTATGGCGGATGGTTTATGGTTTTCAAACCGTGTTGCGGCTGAATTTTATTTTTTCCCTCCGCTTAATTTGTCGGTAGTCTAGCCGCAATGATGGGCAGTTTCTTGTCCTCAAGCCGCTACAGGGGAGGTATTTTTTAAAGCACCAACAGGTCGGTTGTTATCCGTTTCTTCAGAAGTTTTCATGGTTTCGAGCCGCAATGATGGGTGGAAGACTGTGTTGAGAATAAAAAATTCTTCTGACTTTTCTTCCCCACCTTGTCGGGTGATTCCTTACCTCTTTTCCGTAACGATGGGAAAGCTTGCAAACTTATAATCGGAACCTGTTCTGATTTTTTAGACCCACCGCGATGGATGCCTTTATATTTTGCTACCACAATGGAGGAGAAGTTTCCTTGTTGGTGACCCGATCCTCGTCCGGTATGCTTCAACGAATGTGTTTTAGTTTTGGATCAGCTACAACGGTTGTCGCCCATGTATTCCCTCCGACGTTATTTTGACTGTTGAGTGTTAGAATAATCAACCCATAGTTAGCTACCTTAGACATTAATTAATTCATATTTTTCTTATTTGCCTAGTTTCCATATTCCACCTTATGCAAGTTGTCCTCCACATGTCCAAAGTGGTCAAACTTGCTAAAATTGAGTCATGGAGCACTTGGGAA
>LPNX010115401.1:547683-584851 GCA_001517045.1 Pseudotsuga menziesii
ATGCTTTATTCCTGGCTTTCCTAGTGCATGTCTACTTTTTCAGCTTTATTGCCTGCTTTTGCTGAGTTTTAAGGCAATTAGAAAAGTTTGACTAGGTGAAGTTAACTTGTTTTTTGTCCTCATCATCCTCCACTCTTTTGTCCTAAGAAAAGCACCTTTCATCATCTATTATCTTGCCTAATTTATTTTTCCAATTCGTGAGCTCCTAGACTGATTTGGAAACTGCTTTATGCACCTATGGGGGATTTGCTTAGATTTAGTAAGCCTTATTTTTACCAAATTCGAATGGCATCCCAATGCATTAAAATATCTCATGTAATTATTTATTTTGGTAGCCTATGAATTCACAGGGTTGGCTATTGTACACTTATTCAATACAGATTAGTGTTCTACTCCATATTCAGTCTCCTTTGTGTGTAATTTGCATGTGTAATTGGCAATTTTTGTGAGTGTAATTGTTCTAACACCTAGCTTCAATTTCCACATGGTATTAGAGCCTTTGTAGATCGATTTCTCTCCTTCCAATTTGTTATTACAGGTTCGACATCATTGACTGGGAGCATTCTGCTGACTGAAGGGACAATTTCTGAGCTATGGATCAATCTCAGAAGATCATCTTGACTCCATTTAACTTCTTTGAATGGAAAGCAGAGATGGAGATACTATTGAGAGCGAAAGGCCTCTACAGAGTGACTATGGCCATAGAAGCAGAACCCAATGTAGCTGTAGAGAAAATTAAATGGCACAACAGGAGGGATGAGGCCTATGGTCTCTTGTGTCTGAGCATATCCAGACACCTCCTTTTCCATCTTGATGGATTAACATCACCAAATTAAGTATGGGAGAAGTTCATTGAGATTTTTGGTAAGATAGATGAGATGAGGGGACATCAAATTGAAAATGAATTGATCTCCCTGAGTCCCAATAGCTTTGAATCCCTGCAACTCTACTTTTCCAAGTTCAAAGCCCTTGTTTTGTAGCTAAAACAGTGTGGGATCGAAAAGAAGGAGGAGTAACTGGTTTTGGCCATACTCTCAAAGCTTGGCCCTGACTATTCAGTGTTTGTCTCGACCTTCCATGCCACAAAGTTGACAGCTCGAGCCTGGAAAATGCCTAGCCTTGCAGATTTCATGGAATCTCTCACACAAGAACACGATAAATTGGTGATGATGGGCACCATCAAACCTTCCAAAGACCAAGATCTGGTTGCTGGAGATTCGAGGGTAGATTCAAAAGTCAAGAAGAAATCTAAGAAGCCACTTAAGCAAAAGAGAGACAAGAACAAGTCTCCAGAGGAGCCCCAAAGTTCCAAGAAGAACCCCCAGAAGAAGAAGAACAAAGGAGAAATGAGCAAGTGCGCATGCTGCAATAAGGGAAATCATCCTGAAAGCTTCTGCATGAAGAAAAAAATATACATGCTGACCCAACTCCTTGAGAAGAATGGAATCTCCCTTCCTGACAGCTCAAAGAAGAGGGAAGGAGGATCAAATTCAAAAGACAGAGAGAGAGTTCATGCATTGGTTGCTGGCACATCAAGCTCACCTAGTTTCATCATTGATTCTGGAGCTTCAAGACATATGGTTTCGACCAAGGAGGCATTCACCTCACTTGACATGTCGAAAGGTCCACCAATAGTACTGGGAGATGAATCTCTCACTGAAAGTTTGGGCAAAGGGAGGATTGATCTTGACCATGGTAAGTTCATCAATGTATTGTATGTTCTAGGTCTTGCCTCTAACCTCTTATCAGTGTATCAGATGACCCACATAGGGTCTCCAAATAAGGTCATATTCTCCCCTGATGAAGTTGAGATCATAGAGATCTCAAGTGGTAAAGTCATTGCAAAAGGAGTTGCAAATCACACTTCGAAGGTATACATGTTTTCACACTTCCTACCCTACTCAAACCCCTCTGCTCTTCTGATTCATGCTAATGAGGCAAGCAAGATTTGGCATGAAATATTTGGCCACCTTAATTACAAGTATATTTCTGATCTTAGTGAAAAATAAATGGTCATAGGGTTACCAAAGATTAAGTTTTCCAAAGGAGTCTTTCAAGATTGAATCTTAGGAAAACACCCAGAGCATAAATTTGAGAAAGCTAGTCATGAGAGAACCACTGCACCTCTTGAGTTGATCCACAGTGATGTTGCTGGCCCATTTCCTCATATGTCAATGATTCAAGCCAAATATGTATTGGCATTCATAGATGAATTTTCCAGGTACTGCTGGGTTTACTTCTTGAAACACAAGTCTGAAGTTTTTTGCCTCTTCAAAGTCTTTAAGGCTTTGGTTGAAAACCAGTCTGGGAGGAAACTCAAGGTCCTCAGATCTGACAATGGTGGTGAGTATGTCAAGTCTAAGTTAATTCAATATTGTGCAGATGCAGTTATTCATATGCAACATTCTATCATTTACACACCACAACAAAATGGTGTTGCTGAGAGGAAGAACAGATCTCTGAAAGAGATGGCAACCTGCATGATGGAGGCTAAGACCTTGCCACCAAAGTTTTGGGCCGAAGCTATAAAATGTGCAGCCTATATTTAGAATAGGGTGCCTCATAAACAACTTGATGGTATGAATCCTTTCGAAGCATGGAGTGGGCACAAGCCAGCTGTGACCCATTTCAGGATTTTTGGCTCAAGGGCTTGGGCTAGAATCCCAACAGAAAAGAGGAAGGATTTGCAGCCCCAAATCAAAGAGTGTCTATTTGTTGGGTACTCAGAATATTCAAAAGGGTACAAGCTGATCAATTTGAGCACAAACAAAGCCTTCATTGAAAGGAGTGTTTAGTTCCAAGAAGAGCCTTTAGCAGCTGTGGAAGTTGGAGAATCCTCTTCACCACCAGAACCATTGAATGTAAGTGAAGAGATAGTTGATTTTGATGATTATGATATGTCTAATAATGATGATTTAATTGCAGATCCTAATAGCCCTACAAGACCAAAATGGGCAACAAAGACCATTCATGCAGCTGGAGAACTAGCTGGAAATCCTAATGATCCTAGGAGGACTAGATCTCAGTTTGAGAGTGCTCTGTGTATGAAAGACCCTTTGTTTGCAGAGAAATGATATCTGATGGTTGAATCAGACCCACAGACATATGAAGATGCAGCACATGATCCAAGATGGAAAACAACCATGAAAGAAGAGTTTAGCTCACTCCAGAAGAACAACACTTGGGAGCTGGTTTATCTTCCCCCAGGGAAAAAGCTAGTTCAGTGTAAGTGGGTTTACAAAACCAAATTTGTTGCTGATGGTTCACCTTTGAAATATAAGGCAATATTGGTAGCCAAGTTCTACTCACAGGTACATGGCATAGACTACAATGAGACCTTTGCACCAGTGGAAAAGATGGACTCCATCAGGCTAGCCTTAGCCATTGCATCTTCGAAGCAGTGGGAGGCACATCACATGGATGTGAAGTGTGCTTTCCTGAATGGAGATATTACTGCAGATATTTACATGCATCAGCCTCAAGGATTTGCTACTAATCCATCTCTTGTGTGCAAGCTAAAGAAATCATTGTATGGGCTTAAGCAAGCCCCCAGGGCTTGGTATGCCAAGATTGATAGCTTTCTGCTATCATTTGATTTTGTTCGATGCAAGTCAGATCCAAATGTCTATTTGAAGCCGATTCATGGTTCTTTAATGATTATTGTCTTGTATGTTGATGACCTTCTCATTACAGGAAGCTCAAAGGATGAAATTGCTTCCTTGAAGGATGCAATGAACCATCCATTCTCTATGACTGATTTGGGGTTATTGAGCCAATTCTTGGGGCTCGAGATTGCTCAAACCAAACATGGAATCAAAGTACATCAGTCCAAGTATGCCTTGGATTCACTGAACAAGTTCAACATGAAGGACTGCAAGCCCAGCAAGACTCCCTTCCTTTCAAGAGTTAAGCTTGAAGAAGCAGATTATTCACCTATGGTAAATAATACACTGTATAGGCAATTGATTGGGTGTTTGCTGTACCTTACACATACTCGACCTGATATTTCTTATGCAGTAAGTGTGGCTTCAAGATACATGGATCAGCCTCATGAGATCCATTGGAGAGCAGCCAAAAGGATCCTTAACTTTGTTCAGGGAACAAAGACTCATGGGATCTTCTACAAAGCTAAATTTGATCTTGACTTGATTGGGTTTACTGACAGTGATTGGGCAGGTGAAAACACAGATCAAAAGTCAACATCAGGATATGTGTTCATGCTTGCTGAAGGACCAATCAGTTGGTCAAGCAAGAAACAAAGTGCCATTGCACTCTCACCTACAGGAGCAGAGTACAGAGGAGTTGTAAATGCAACAACTCAATGTTTATGGTTGCAGGGGTTACTTGGTGAGTGTAGCTTCGAATCAGAATACTCAACTACTATCTATTCTGATAATCAGAGTACCATTCAAATCTACAATGATCCAGTTCAGATATAGAGAACCAAACACATTGAGATCCATATGCACTACATCAGACAGCTTATGCATGATGGCACCATTCACCTACTCTTCTGTTCATCTTCAAAACAAGTAGCAGATATCTTCACCAAAGTTTTTTGTGAGAAGACATTCAGCAATCTCAAATCACTGCTGGGGATTGCTGATCATGGTGTGAAGCATGAGTGATGACAAGATTTTCAAATTTTGTTTTACTGTCCATGTTTAAGGGAGGATTTTTCCCACTGAGTTTTTTCCTCTTTCCTTGGTTAAATGGACATGCAATATGTAAAGGGTGACTAAGCCTTGTTGCTAGGCCCTATAATTTTCTGATATTTTACTCATAAGTCAGGATTAAGGGGGGGTGTTAGAATAATCAACCCATAGTTAGCTACCTTAGACATTAATTAATTCATTTTTGTCTTATTTGCCTAGTTTCCATATTCCACCTTACGCAAGTTGTCCTCCACATGTACAAAGTGGTCAAACTTGCTAAAATTGAGTCATGGAGCACTTTGGAAACCACTTGGAATCAAATCTACTTTATTCCTAGCCTTCCTAGTGCATGTCTGCTTTTTCTGCTTTATTGCCTGCTTTTGCTGAGTTTTAAGGCAATTGGGAAAGTTTGACTAGGTGAAGTTAACTTATTTTTTGTCCTCATCATCCTCCACTCTTTTCTCCTAAGAAAAGCATGTATGAGTTGTCCTTCCATCATCTATTAGCTTGCCTAATTTATTTTGCCAATTCGTGAGCTCCTAGATAGATTTGGAAACTGCTTTATGCACCTATGGGGGATTTGCTTAGATTTAGTAAGCCTGCTTTTGACCAAATTCGAATGGCATCCCAATGCATTCGAATCTCTCATGTAATTATTTATTGTGGCAGCCTATGACTTCAGAGGGTTGGCTATTGTACACTTATTCAATACAGATTAGTGTTCTGCTCCATATTCAGTCTCCTTTGTGTGTAATTTGCATGTGTAATTGGCAATTTTTGTGAGTGTAATTGTTCTAACACCTGGGTTCAATTTCCACACTGAGCCACAAAGGGAATGCGGGTGCATTGTTTGGTATTAAGCCGATGGTTGCGGTTGTGTTGGGGTTTTTTCAAGCTGCTGTGTTGGAGCTCCCCTCGCAATAACTTATCTATGGTCACCCGATGTGCTAAACTTTGGCGCCAGAAGCATGAACCTCGCTCTTGATTGATTTTAACCCGTGAATTTCTATTTATACATCACGCAGGGAGTAGGTAAGGTTTTTTGTCTGGGTTTAAAAAGGGTTTTTTCCTTATATTGATTAGGGTCAGCTGTTTCGTTTAAGTCTCAAACTCGCCCTAGCCACCCTTCCTGGTTTTAGAACTTCACCAGTCTGTTCGAAGGTGTTTCACCTGCAGCTTGTTAGTTTTGAATCTAGGGCATCACCGCCCCGCACTTCAGAGCATTGATTTTGAGCAGTGAATCCTTGTGTCTAAGGGCAGAGAAGTCTCGCACTTTATTAGGTTATTTCCTTTTAGAGTGCAGAGGCAGAAGCCCTCCTGTGCCCAAGTTTTCTACCTAAGTATTGATCTTTTGAGCTGCAGAATGTTTTTCCTGGCACGATGGGTGAAGATAGTGGGGTAATACAAAGTACTAGTGTTGTTTCTTAAACAATTTTGCCTAACATGTTACATTCATATTTTCTCTCATTCGAATGCATGAGTTAGTTTTATAATGTAAACACTAAAGAATATTCTGTGTTGTTATAGACACCGCTCGCACCAGAAGGCTGCAAAAAAGGAGAAGAGAACATATCCAAAATAGAAGAAGTTGGTGAAGAAACTATTGGAAGCTGGATTATACAAAGTTCAGTCCACAAACACTTGTTGGAGGAATTACTGAGATAGAATACACACAAAGTGAAAGAGATCGAGTCCTAGTTATCGAAGCATGAGGTGGCCATGCACGTACTGGAGCCAGCTGAATATAGAATCATAAATGAAGAAGCTCAAGCATGGAGTGTTTTCATTAAGATGCCAACTGGGCCCACTTAAATTTGTCTTATTCAAATATTGAGAATTATGTAATATTTTGTATTTATTCCTTTTTCTAGTAAACACACTAAAAGAAAAAATTTTGTAAATGAAGAGTTGAGGAAGCCCAAGAGTTTGGGGAAACAAAAGAGTCATTTTGTAATTTGTATAAGTAGGATCAAAGTAGACGAGAGCAACACTTTTCGCTAGCATAGTTACTAAAGCTTGTTATAAGAAGAACTATTTACTTTTATAATAAAGAAGATGGAATTTTTGCTAGAGAGAGTATTGCATAAGCCTCAAAGCATGTTGTGTAAAGCTGAATAGAGAACTATTTCTTTTTTTAGCATGATATACAATTTGTGAGATCGTTCCTAACCCTATGAACTATTTTTGAGTTATAACTGATTTTATCTTATGTAATAATGAATGATGAATGTTTTAATGTCATTGAGCTATCTTTGTGTTAACTTTCTGCCGTATGTATGTATCTTGGATTTATCAGTTATCTGTAGAGTTCTTTATGAAAAAAATACAGTACATCATTCATTCTTATTTAATATCAATATTGCTCCCTGGGATATGCTAGAATAGATTTAGATTAGTTGTTCTATTTATATTACTTGCATTTAACCTAGGCACTTGCATTTCATACATAAAAGACAAAATATAGAAACAGTGGATCGGACCGCAACCAGTAAAATAGATTTAATAATACATTTTAACTCTACGGTAACCGGACTGATTCCCCATCCCAAATGATAAATGATCTATTTGGGAACAGTTATTGGGGAGAATCCCTACTGTCGGTACCTGGTATTTTTCCAGGAATCAAGAGTTTTGGTGCTAAAAGGAGGGCCACCAGTGCATGGTTGGTCGAGGAAATCCATTTTCTCAAGAAGATTCCACCTGTGACAGTTTTGAAACCAGTTTTCCCAAGGACCCCAGTCCTTAGAGAAAAGTTAATCTTGAGTACCTTTATCCTGTTTCTCTCGAAGTAGTTAACGATTTAAGAAGAATCACAAGGTCGTATGCAAAGAAGCTTGGATGATTGCCGAAATATCCTTGACTTACCTAGAAGACAAGCTCGCAGAAGAGAACGCCCTTACACAAAAGATTCAATGTTAGTAGTGTTGGTTGTGGAGCCTAATCTTCCAGATCCAGAGATATTATTCAGTTGTGATTGTAACCCAGGAGTACTGTACTCTCATTCCCCCTGCCTTGGGGTTCAGGGAAGCGCCTCGAAAAAGGGGGTTCGGGGGCAGAGCCCCCGAGAAATTTTTTTGGGATGTGTGTTGGCCAACAGTATTGCAGACCCATGGTATTGGGTTAACCCTAGAATTTTCCCATTGTATTTCCCCTATAAAAGAAAGTATTGTAAAATGACTGAGTATGGTATTATATTGTATTAGAAGAGAGACTGTGAGAGCGTGAAGAGGAAGTGCAGTGGTTTTGCTGCAGGGTGTATCCCTTCATATTTTTGGACTGTAATAAAAGGACTAGAAATTTCTTTGTGGACATAGCCCATCGTTTAGGTGAACTATGTTATATCTGTGTCTCTTTGTAATGTTTTAATGTGTTTTGCATCTTGTTTATTGATTTAACTGTATATCTGTTATTGCTCTGCGGTCCTTTTTTCTAACAAATAGGAGATTTTGAAGAGCTGGTAGATTTAACCTTGCAAGAAATTGTTCAACCTCTTGACTAGTTGGGACCTGATTCTTCGTCTTACTCACCTTTTCGAACCCCTGTTTAGTCTCCACCCCGAATCATGGCTGGACATGTAAATGAAAATCAACCTGTGAATCCAAATGCTAATGAGCCACCCCCACCACCATCTTGGAGGGACAAAACCCCTCTTAACCTGGCTGCTCTATTGTACAATTTACCTGCTAATCCTGAGAAGTCATTACCTAAGTTTGACCCGACAGAAGGCATTGATGTGGATGATCATTTACAAAGTTTTTTTTGATCCCTTGAAGTCTTATCAACAACAGAACATGAAGATGTAGTATGTAGACTGTTTCCAGATACCCTGAAAGGAAAAGCAACATCATGGTATTTTGGCTAGCAGGCGAATTCAATCACAAACTGGTATACGTTTGAAATACTATTTAAAAGCAAGTTTGGACGCCAAAGAACCACAACTACTCTGATGAAAGAATTACTTGCTCTAAAGATGGAAAAAAAGAGAAAGCCCTTGATTTTAATCATAGGTTCGTTCACCATTTGAATAATTTCAGTGCTGCTATAATTCCTACTGAAGAAACATTAATGGAATATTATTCTTCAGCTCTTTCACCAGAGATAGCAATGTTTGTAAAGAGGTCGGTAAAACCTTCATTGTTAGAAACCTATGAAGAAGCTAAGAAGGTGGAATAGGAACTCGAGAGTATAAATAAATAGTCTACAGATTCAGGTACAAATTTTTTAATAAGAAGCCTTTGTTGCTGACTAAGCCCAAAGAGGAATGTTCAAACGAATTGGAAAATGTGGTTAAAATGGTATAAAATCTCTCGAACAAGATTGTTGACTTAGAAAAGGATGAAGAAGCAAGTTCTTCTAGAAAACCATTTAGACAATTTTCAAGAAGAAAGAGGAAAATAGTCCACCCCAACCACCCACCGACAATTCTTCTGTGATGAATCTCACTGAAGTTGGTATGGATAATTTTTGTACTATTCACCAACAACCCCACTCGGAGAAAAGCTAGGCCTCAGTGGATTAATTCAATGAACCTAGTCGTGAATCAACTATTCAATGTTCAACTAACAGAACCTGAAGTTAAGGAAGAAAAGGAAATTGAAACATAAACAAATTCAGAATAAACTACTATGGTTTTGTGGGATTGTATGACCACGATAGGGTTGGAATAAGAAGAACCCACTGAAGAAATACAAATTTCAGTAGTAAACATCACAACAAGAAGTCAGGGACCAATAACAGATGAGGGTTTATTACCCAAGATTAACAAGTTCTAAGATAGTATGAAAAAGCTCGCTAATAAGACTCAAAGCCCACCTATACCTAAAAAGGTCATATAAAAGTAGAAAAGCTCCAACAGTAAGTAAACCAACAAAGGTTGTGGAGAATAAATCAAATAATAACAAGAAAAGTCTAGTGGAACCAGAAATGGGATATGATATAATAGAAGATATTAAGAAAACCAAGGCCAACATTTTGTTATTTGAGATGTGTAATTTATTGCAACAAAAGAAGAAAATTTTGGAAGCCTTGGATCCTCAACCTAGTAAAACTCAAACAATGTCCCAGTAGATAAATGAATCCAGTATTGGAGGAAAGTCTAAGTCTCGAACTAAGCCATTCCTGCTAACCTTTGAAATTTTTAATCTGAATGTACACAATTGTCTGGTAGATTCTGGAGCATCTTCGAATGCCATCCCCTTGTCAATTTGTAAAAAGATAAATGGGAAAACTACTCCCTTTTCCAGTCAAATCATTCAATTGGATAGGACGACAGTCAAGGTGGCCGGTGAGATGAAGAACGTACTAATTCGACTAGCAGCTGACGAAAGGGTGTGTCAATACATAGATGGTAGTAGACATCCTTGAAGCCTATGTTTTGTTACTGAGTAGGGAATGGTCTGAAAATCTTAATGGGTATTTTGCAACAGATTGGTCACACTTGTGGTTACCTTACAAAGGCTTTCAGAATCAGATTAAATTACTTAGAGAACCACATATGAAATATAATGTGACACAAATTGAAGGGAAAAATGAACCTGTGAATTTCTTGCATTCAGTTTTGGGAAATTGTTTTTTAGAACTTGAACCAGGAAATTATCAAGCGGAAGAGGCCAATAGTGAGTCATATGAACAGTCCGATCTCATTCAGTTTTCGCGGAATGACAATATTGATTGTAATATAGTTAATTTAGTTTTTGTTTCAGAAAATAGAACTAATGCTTTAGAAGTAGAAAATCAGTTTTGGTTATTATATTTTGATGGTTCGAAAAGTCAAGAAGGATCAGGGGCCGGTTGTGTCCTAATTGATCCAGAAAAAAATAAACATTTTTTATCTTGTATATTAGAATTTGAATGAACGAATAATATGACTAAATATGAAGCACTGATTCAAGGATTAAAAAAGGCAATTGTGTTTAAAGTTAAGAATTTAAAAGTCTTCGGAGATTATGAAATAATTGTAAAGTAGGTCTGCAATACAATCCATTGTTTATCTCTTCATTTAAAAGGATATCAAAATGAAGTTTGGGGACTCATAACAAATTTTGATGCTTTAAATATTAATTCTTCTCCTAGACTAAAGAATGCAGCAGCTAATTTATTAGCTACCTTTGTTGCTAGATTGGTGCCTACGAATAACAAATGTTCAATTGAATTGATTTTCACATCATCTGTACCTGATAATGTCACCAATCTGAGAGTATTTGATGATGACCAGTAGATTTTGGAATTCTTAACCAATGAGGAAACTTTTAAAGATGCAGTTATTGATGATGAGGAACACCAAGCGAATCTTCAGAATGGTAATTTCATACCGAAGGGGGTAAGGACATTAGGGGGAATGTTTGATCTAAATAACAAATTCTAAAGGCCAGTGAATGTCAAAACACACACTCATCAATGCAGTATGAGCTGATTAATCTGGGAACAAAAGTTGAACCCAAGTATGTTAACTTAGGGAAATGTTGTTCTCCTGGTGAAAGAAGTAAGTTCATCAATTTATTTCAACAGTATAAATATGTATTTGATTGGACTTATGATGATCTGAAGACGTATGACACTTGCATAATCAAACACATTATTCCTATTAAAGTAGGTGTAAAACCTTTCTAGCAGCAGCTTCGGGAGATGCATCCCAAGCTGGAACCCTTGATTCAAAGTGAAGTGAAGAAATTACTTGATGCTAAGATTATTTTCAAGGTTAGACACTCGGAATGGGTGGTGAACTTGGTACCAGTGAGAAAAAAGTCTGGAGAAATAAGACTATGTGTGGATTTTAGAAATATGAATTGTGCTTCAGACAAAGACAATTATCCAGTCCCTCCAATGGAGCAGATTTTGCAGATGGTGTCAAGCTCTGAGTTATTCTCCTTGTTGGATGGGTTTTTAGGCTACAATCAGGTATTGGTAGCAGAGCAAGATAGGATTAAAACTACGTTTCATACAAAGTTGGGAACCTTTGCCTATAGGAGAATTCCCTTTGGATTAATTAATGATGGAGCCACATTCCAAAGGGACATGGACATAGATTTCCGGGGACTGATAGGCCACAGTGTGGTGGTCTACTTGGATGATGTAATAGTATTTTCGAAGAAAAGTGAAGAACATACATATCATTTAAAACAAATTTTTGAGTGCTGTCGGAAATACGGTATCTCATTGAATCCTAAAAAATGTGTTTTCGCAGTGCTGGAAGGAAAGCTATTGGGTCATGTCATTTCTAAAAAGGGGATTTGCATAGACCCAGAAAGGATTAAAGCTATAGCATAGATCCCCTTACCCCATAATAAGAAGGGCATGCAATCATTCATGGGGACCATTAATTTTGTGCGAAGGTTTGTGCCTAATTTTGCACAAATAGTCAAACCTTTGTAGCAGATGGTTAGGCAGAGTGTGCAGTTTAAATGGGCTGACATAAAGAATGATGCATTTAGTAAAATCAAAACAGTAATAGCACATGCACCTTCACTTAGAAGTCCTGATTTTGATAAATATTTCATATTGTACACTTTTGCTTCTGATAATTCACTCGCAGTAGTGCTAACACAAAAGGAGGAAGGAGGAGATGAATTCCCTATTTCATTTATGAGAATTGGTCTGCAAGGTGCTGAATTGAACTACCCCACCATCGACAAGCAAGCGTACAAAATATTTAAAGTGGTAAATCAATTCAAGCCATATATACTTAAGAATCAGACTAAAGTGGTTGTTCCTCACCCAGCAGTCCGAAGCTAGGCTTTGTGCAAAAAGAGTTGGGTGAGAGAAGAGGAAATTGGGTTATGGCTCTGTAAGAATACGACTTAGAGTTTAAGCCAGCAGCCATTATTAAAGGACAAGGAATTTGCAAGCTAATGGATGAAAGTAAAAATGGTGAGGAAACTGATTGGGAAAATGAGGCCGAAGTTCATATGATCATACATGTGTCCCATTTTGACAGCTCCAAAATCATGGTATAGAGACTTGATACATTATCTCCAGCAATGTTATTTGTTGGAACATTGGAGTTCAAAGAAAAGAAGAGAACTACGGTTGAAATCAGCATCCTATCAAGTAATTAATGGAGTTCTTTTTAGGAAGAACTACGACAGATTTTTTTTGAGATGTTTAGAACATGAAGATGCGGCTAAAGTGGTTAAATAATTGCATGGTGGTCCAGCGGGAGGGCATTATTTAGGAGATACCACTGCCCATAAGATATTAAGGGCATGATACTATTGGCCAACCTTGTTCAAAGATGCACATGCATATGTAAGGAAATGCAATACATGCCAACGAAGTGGAGGAAGACTTGTTAGAGTGGTTGGGCCATTACAACCAGTCGTGGTTTCAGAACCATTTGAGTAATGGGGAATCAACATTATTGGCGAAATCAATCCTAATTCCTCGTTGCAGCACAAATACATCCTTACAACTACCGATTACTTCGCGACATGGGTGGAATCCATTCTACTACAGAGAGTAAATGAAGTTGCAGTCATTGATTTCTGGCAAGAACATATTATGACTAGGTTTGGGGTTCCAATTTCCCTAGTTTTTTACAATGTCTCTTACTTTTCATCAATTAAACTTACATAATTCACTAATGATAAGGGAATGAAGTTACATTATTCTACTAATTATTATCCACAAGGTAATGGATTAGCGGAATCAACCAACAAAAATCTCATTAGAATTTTGAAGAAAACCGCCATAGAAAACAAAATAGGTTGGCATATAGCTCTCCCAAATGCACTCTGGGCTGATAGAGTCACATCAAAGAATTCCTTAGGTGTATCACCTTACACTCTAGTTTATGGAAAAGAAGTTATTTTGCCACCAAACATTTTACTCCTAGCTTCCCAATTAGCCCAAGCTTCAAGAGGATCTAGTAGTGAGGTTTTAGAAGTCAAAATCAATACCTTGCTCAAGTTAGAAGAATCTAGACTCAAAGCTAAAGAAAGATTCAAGAACTAGCAGGAGATTGTAAAGAGATGGTTTGACAAGCATAAGTCTGGAAATACAAGTTTCGAGGTGGGAGATTTAGTCCTCAAATGGGATCACCCGCATGATGAAAGGGGTAAGCACACTAAGTTTCAACATCTCTGGGTCGGTCCATTTCTGATTGCTGCAAAGTTAGGATCCTCAACGTATAAGCTTCAGGATATGCAGGGGTGGGAAGAGAATCTGCCAGTTAATGTCTTGGTTCTCAAACCTTATTTTACTTGATGCTTTTGATTTTCTTTTCTGTACATAAATAAACCTTTGATTTTTGTTTATTTGCTTAGTAGTTAGTTTTGCCTTGTTTACATTTACTTTCGTGGTTAGTCTGCTTTATTTCAGTTTGATTCATTTGCTTTATTTTCAGTTGTCAAATAAGGTAGCACGACTTTTGGTATTTGGGAACATTGGAATTTTGGGAAAACTGCAAATATTTTAACTGAAAATCTGCTTATCAAATATACATATATCATGATTTAGATGTTTTAATTTGGTAGACTATCTGAAGGGAGTTTATGAACACATTGAAGTCCTATATAACCCTTGTTAAATAACTAAGGTCAGGGAAGTCAAGAATACTATTTTGGGGCTCCATCCACTTCACACTAAAAGTTGTCCTAGGAAGCTAATAGCAATGGACCCACGGAAAGGAAACAGGGTGGATAGGTGTATGGTATTTAAAATGATCCAATGCCACAAATAAAAGCCAAAAGGCCTAAAAGAGTCAAAGTCCCCAAGCATGCATCAAAATCCATACTGAATAAAATCAATAACGGGTAAGATTGCTCAGAGGTTCTTCTCCGTCTGTGAGCTGAAAACAAAATATCTCTCATACAAAAGGACACTATGGATGGAAGAACCTAAAACAAGTTTCAAAAGAAAGGAGCAATTCGGGAAGACAATAAGGACAAAAGTCCAAAAGCATCAAAAGAATGCAAAAGACATGGGAATGAGGAACAAACGAATATGTCTGTCCATACCTTGTTACGATCCTGTGGTGTCTGAGCTATAAGCAACCAAATGCAGAAGTAAATGAACCCCATATCTTGGCCTCATAATAGTTATCGGGACTTTGAAATCCTGGTTACCTGACCCTAGTGGAACATAATCAATGTTAAAGTTCTAAATCTTGCATTTCTGGAGAGGTCTGGACATCTTAAAGAAATCTTGAGAAAATTGGGAAGAGTTGATTTAACAAAATACCGTGAAGCAACTTTTTGTTTTAAAAGTAATTTTTTCCAGAGATTTGTGTTCACCAGCCAGTCACCAATTGTTGTTGCTGCAACTATTCCCCAAAAAAATTCACATTTTTTAGGACACCCTTTTAATTTCTAGTTTTGTTCCTTAGGCACTTTGAGTTTGAAATCCAACATTTATGGTTTGGTTTTATCATAGGAAAGTATCAAGATTTTGGTTTTTTACCAAGGGGGAAAGTTTGCTTTGGACCCGCTGTAGCAGATGGTTTCCAAGTTTAGAGCCGCTACTACGGATGACTTTCCAAATTCATACCGCAACGGCGGGCGAGTCTTTATTTTGAGTATCAGGAACATTTCCGATTCTTGTATCTTGCTACGATGAATGTCTTCCAACTTTCAAGCCGCTATGACGGATGGACTATCAATTTTAAGCCGCATCGGCGGGTGGATTTTTAGTTTGTATATTTGTATATCGGAACTTCTTCTAATTGTTTTTTTATCCCACTATGGAGGATGGTTTCTGGTTTTCGAACTGCGTTGCAACTGACTTTTATTTTTTCCCTTCGCTTAATTTGTCAGTAGTCTAGACACAACGATGGGCGGTTTGTTGTCCTCGATTTGCTACAACAAAGGCTTTTTTTAAGCACTAGTAGGTCAGTTGTTATCCGCTGCTTCGAAAGTTTCCATGGTTTTGAGCCGCAATGGTGGGTGGAAGACTGTGTTGAGAATTGGAAATTCTTCCAACTTCTCTTCCCTGTCTTGTCAGGTGATTCCTTACCTCTTTGTCGTAACGATGGGTAAGCTTGCAAACTTATTATCGAAACCTGTTCTGATTTTTTAGACCCGTTGCGACGGATTCCTTTCTTTTTTGTTGTCACAATGGTGAATAAGTTTCCTTGTTGGTGACCTAATCCTCATCCGATATGCTTCAGCGAACGCGTTTTAGTTTTGGAGCCGCTATGACGGTTGTCGTCCATGTATTCCTTCCGACATTATTTTGACCACTGAGCTGCAAAGGGAATGCGGGTGCATTGTTTGGTATTAAGCCGATGGTTGCAGTTGTATTGGGGTTTTTTCAAGCCGTTGTGTTGGATCTATCCTCGTAATAACTTATCTATGATCACCCGATACGTTGTGCTTTGGCACCAGAAGCGTGAACCTCGCTCTTGATTGATTTTAACCCATGAATGTCTATTTATACGCCATGTAGGGAGTAGGTAGAGTTTTTTGTGTGGGTTTAAAAAGGGTTTTTCCCTTGTATTGCTTAGGGTTCACCGTTTCGTTTAAGTCTCAAAATCGCCCTGGCCGCCCTTCCTGTTTTTAGAACTTCACCAATCCGTTCGAAGGTGTTTCTCCCATAGCCTGTTAGTTTTGAACTTAGGGGATCATTGCCCCGTGCTTTAGAGCATTGATTTTGAGCAGTGAACCCTTGTGTCTAAGGGTGGAGAATTCTTGCAGTTGATTAGTTTATTTCCTTTTAGAGTGCAGAGGCCGAAGCCCTCCTGTGCCCAAGTTTTCTACCTAAGTATTGACCTTTTGAGCTAGAGAATGTTTTTCCTATCCCAATGGGTGAAGATAGCGGGGTAATACAAATTATTAGTGTTGTTTCTTAAACAATTTTTCCTAACATGTTACATTCATATTTTCTCTCATTCGAATGCATGAGTTAATTTTATAATGTAAACACTAAAGCATTTTCTGTGTTGTTGCAGACGCCGCTCGCACCAGAAGGCTGCAAAAAAGGAGAAGAGAACATATCCAAAATCGAAGAAGTTGGTGAAGAAACTATTGGAAGCTGGATTATAAAAAGTTCAGTCCACAAACACTTGTTGGAGGAATTACTGAGACATAATACACCCAAAGTGAAAGAGATCGAGTCCCAATTATCGAAGCATGAGGTGGTCATGCATGTATTGGAGCCAATCGAATATATAATCATAAATGAAGAAGCTTAAGCATGGAGTGTTTTCATTAAGACACCAACTGAGCCCACTTAAATCTGTCTTATTCAAATATTGAGAATTACGGTAATATTTTGTATTTATTCATTTTTATAGTAAACACACTAAAAAACGAAATTTTGTAAATGAAGAGTCGAGGAATCCCAAGAGTTTGGGGAAACTTGTAACATCCCGGTTTTGACCCCGTTTGCATGATGTATATAATGTAATTAATCGTGGTGAGGAGCTAAAGGCAAAAGCCCCACCATCGATTTGGTTGTGTATGTTTCAACAATAGGGATAGCTGCCGATGGTATATCGTGCTATTTGGCACATTGTAATTCGGCATCATGTAAACACGCACATCAAATAAAACTAAAAACCACAACTAGCTGCGACAGTGCAACGTTGAATGAAAAGGGCATGGTTCCAAAGGATAAGGGGTGGGGGATGTCAAACCTTGGTTATGGGGGAAAAACCCATGTGTTCTACCACCTTGTTTTGTTTTGCCATCTTCCCTTGTCAACCTCTTTAATGATGGCTGCTGGTGGTTGAGGCAGTTATGATATTTGGGAGTGGGGTGGCAGGAATGTCAGTCCCTTACCCACATGCCCACTCCACCCATGACTTCCTTCACTCCACTCTCCCACGACTCCATTCCCCCCATGGTCTGTTGGTTCCTCACGTTCTGATGTTCATCCACGTGCAGAGAAGGTTCGGCTTCCTCACGCTGGTTCACTCCCAACGCAGGGACGCGCACAACAAAAGGTCGACTCAGTTCCCTCACACGTAGGCAGTGGTTCTGCTGGATCTCACGCAGCTAGGAGAGGAGCTTCTTTTCGGTGGTCAGTCACGTTCTTCCACGGAGTGGATTTGGGTCTGTTTTCCTCTGTGTTTGTGGTTTGGTGCAAGTTCCCTCACGCACAGGCCATTGGAGTCGTTTTCCCATGTTGTGAGCTGTGCTCACTGGTTATGTTTTGGGGCTGTTGTCTTCCCTACGTTTTTGTTGGCTGTGGTGTCCAATTGTGTTTTGGGTCACTGTGTATTCATAGTGAGCCGTTTTCTACTGTGGTCTACGTTTGAGTCTTCCATGGCTATGCTGGGAGTTCTGTTTCTTATTAACTGTGGGCTGTGGATTGTTGCCAGCATTCATTGTGAAATTGGGCTATTGATGTACCCTGGTTTGGGTTGCTGTTGAGTTGTTTTGGCCACGCTGGGGCCAAGAACAACTCTGAGTTGTCTTGTAGACTTGAGCTGTGCTCATCGTTGTTTGGGGATTATCCCTGGTTGTCTTTTACTTCTACATAGGGCTGTGAAGGGAGTGTTTTGCTGCGTGTATGCAGTGGTTGGTCCTCGGACTGTGCTGGCTTAGCTGATCTGTTGATGGCTTGATAAACCCAGCTATGTTGGTTTGCTGATTGTGTCCCTTGGCTATGTGTAAGCCTGTGTTGACCCTTATCCTTGGAGGAATCATGCCCATCTTGGGGGTGGCAACGCTGCTGAGAGATTGATGAGCACGCTGGCCTATGGTTGGGTGGAACGTTGCAGCGACGTAGCTGGTTGCGGGGGTGACTTCTTCATCAAAAGATAAGTTCTGCTGACTCTTCTATCTCTGCCATTATATCTGCTGTCTCATGAATTATGATGAACATGCTAAATGCTGGAAATGTATATGTGGTTGCTTCCGCTGTATGATTGAAGAATTATGCATCTGTGTATGCTTGTATGTTTGGTATTCCAGTTATTTTCAGCATTGTTGTTGTCCATGTTCTTGGGGGCTGATTTTCTCGGCTGTATGTGGTGTTTGTCGGTCTTATTACCAGCATTGATGATTTGTACATGTTCATGGGACTTTTTGACCGTGTGTTTGATGTTCACCGCGTCCCCTTCGCCGGTCTGAGGGACAGGGACGTGACAAAACTCAAGAGTCATTTTTTAATTTGTATAAGTAGGAGCAAAGTAGATGAGAGCCGGAATTTTTGCTAGCATAGTTATTGAAGCTTGTTATAAGAAGAACTATTTCGTTTTATAATAAAGAAGATGGAATTTTTGTTGGAGAGAGTATTGCATAAGCCTCAAAGCATGTCGTGTAAAGCTGAATAGAGAACTATTTATTTTTTTAGCGTGATATACAATCTGTGAGATCGTTCCTAACCCTTTGAACTATTTCCAAGTTATGACTTATTTTATGTTATGTAATGAATCTTATGCAATAATGAATGATGAATGTTTTAATGTCATTGAGCTATCTTTGTGTTATCTTTCTATTGTATGTATGTATCTTGGATTTATCAGTTATCTATAGAGTTATTTGTGCAAACAATACATTACATCATTCATTCTTATTTAATATCAATCTTGCTCCCTCGGGATAGGCTAGAATAGATTTAGATTAGTTGTTCTATTTATATTGCTTGCATTTAACCTAGGCACTTGCATTTCATACATAAAAGATAAAATATATAAACGGTGGATCGGGCTGCAACCGGTAAAAGAGATTTAAGAATATATTTTAACTCTACGGTAGCCAGACCGCAAACTAGATGGATTCCCCATACCAAATGATAAACGATCTATTTGGGAACGGTTATTGGGAAGAATCCCTACTGTCGGTACTTGGGATTTTTCTAGGAATCAACAGAACAATCCACCCAATTCATGAAAACATGCGATAGGAATTGGGTGTGGCAGGAGTAACAACATCAGAACATATCGGTTTTGAACTTGTGGAACAATTGCAGAAAGTATAGGAAGAGATGCAATAAGAAGACAAAGTAGTAGTGGAAATATGTAAGGAGTTCCAAATTAAACTCGACCCTACAAACATTTCAAACTAAAGTGGATCGAAACAAGCAACAGGTGAGTGTTGGGGGCCTGTTGGTCCTAGGAAAAGATAAACATAATTTTGTACAAAAATATGAAGATTCTAGTTGCAAGATGAGAAAAGTATGCGATGGAAGAAACAACAACAAAAGAGGAGAAGAGCAAGTCAAAAGAAGGAGTTCGACAAAGTTTTTTGTAGGAGGTAGTTAGACTAATAGTCTATTTTGGGAATAAATTCTGATTGTAAAATGGGTCGATAATGCCTATATTTAGATGTAGCGGGATGTTTTGGGTAGTGTCGACTGACATTTGAGAATCAATCGACAGTTAAATCAAGAAGTGTAAAATATTATAAAGTCGATCCAATCTATGTGCGGATGACATAATATCATATTGGGATATAGAGAGAATAGAGATAAAAGAGAGAGAGTCTGAAACCAGAGAGCATGAGACTAGTAAAGAATTCATTGATTGTAATGAAGATCTAAAGAAGAGTTTGTAGGTTGTGTGCAAAGACCAAAGGCATTTAAATATTACTCATTCTAGATGAAGAGCACCTTTGTGGTTTTTCCTGGATGTGTTTCCACATTAAACATGTGTCTTTGTTTCTATGATGAATGAATGTCTATCATGAATGAATATGTTTAAATGTGTCGAGAATATAGTGATTTGATAATATGGAATGTTGATTAATGCGTGTTAGAGTCTATATGTTTTACATGTTGTTTATGTGTGTCAATGGATTGATATGTTGTATTCTCTAATATATGTATGATTCCATTCCCTGGTTTTTGCTGAGTGGCCTGATGAATGCTGAGATAAGAAAATTCCCTTCTATAATTGTAGAAACCTGGTTTTGGCAGTCCCCATAAATATCTCAGGTGAGACCTCATCTACATCGCAGGTGTTGCTGACAAAGTTATACTATGCGGGGCTGATACCTTGGGCTTTGTTGACGAACAAGGGATATGAACCTAGGTTGACTGAAAAGACACCAACAAGTACTGTGACTAAAAACACCTTCTAACTTAAAAATAAAATTTTACAATTGGTGCACTTATATTACAAAGTTGCACGAGGCACCACGAACTTGAAAGACCGAAATAGGGTAAATAGATAGTGGAAAACATCAGAATACTATCAGTTTTTTATTTTTCCATCATTGATGTGCTATGTCACACCGCATTAGGGATACAACTTTCTAATTAAAAAAACACGACTCTATTTTGTTCAAATTTATGTTTGTGGTGCGTTATATATAGCCAATCATACCAGTGCATTATGGTATGGGCATACCATATTAGGGTTAAAACATTGCAAATTAAAAAAAAACACGACTACATTTTCTATTTATGATGCGTTTGGTATTATCAGTAGCCTCAGTGCTAATCTAACGCGCCGAATTAGGGTTAAAAACTTTTCCAAAAAAACATGATTATTTTTTTATTTCAAATTTCTATATGTAGTGAATTTGGTATTATGGAACACATCGATGCGTGATTAAGTAATACACAACACATTAGTGTTAAAACTTAAAAACAAACATGAGTATACTTTTTTTTATTTCAAATTTCTATTAACAATGTATTTACCTAATAAATCATATCGGTATATCCTATTGTCAGGCGCACCAGTTCAGGGTTTAATAAATAAATTTTATCGCACCATAAACATCACTTTTACCATTCTATAGTGTTTTTGATCCCAACATCATCGGTTCCATACATCACACACTTAGACACCTTGACATCAGTGCTCCACAATGGGACATTTCTTTCTCCCATTGGCTTATGACTGGAGTTTGAATTTTTCCAGCGGTGGAATTTTTTTCAAATTTTACATACATCGCCATGATGCTTACCTAATGCACAAGTGACCAGGTAAATTGATTGTTACTTCACTCTTTAATATTTAGCGGATTAAATTTCAAATTTCATCTTTATTTTGAGCAAATTAAAAAAAAATTAAAAAACTATGTGCGATGCGTTCAAGTCGTTCGACTCGCACCATAAGATGGTCCACCTTGTAAATTTATAGGGTGCATTGTGACTGGTGTGTTACATATATGGGTGCAGTATAAATACAATGGACTATAATTTTAGCACCTCAATTAACATATTTAAAAAAAATGAATGTAATTGCAATGTGTCATATACATATGTAAACACTGCATGTTGGTGTGCTGACGTGTTCAAAGCACACTGGGTAAATCAACATAATTTATTGACAATTATAAGATTAGGTGGTGCACTTAATTATAGGATATGCACTGATTACTCGATGCATTGCCATATAACTAACTCATCCTTAAAACGTAAAACAATCATAGTTTGATGGTGCTCTATATGAAAGTTTGTGCACCATCCCCTGGTTCATTGACGAGCATTAGGCACACCGTACACTACATTTTTAAATAATAAAATACATAAATAGATCCACCTACAATGGTGCATGTAGGTCACCCTAACACACTACCAGAATATTTTTTTTTCAAAACATCTTTATTTGGTGCATAATAGAAAGACGTGTGCATCGTATATACAGTGCATTTGCTTGTAAACATCACATGGTTCTTTTTTAAACATATCACACACACACAAATAGACACACCTACTATGATTCACTCATTACCATATGTGCATTGTTTGATGTGCGATCATATCTTCACAACACACCAATGCTTACTATTATGGGATGCATCGTTAAAAAAATATATATATTTAAAAAACATTACCATGGTCATCAGTGTGCTTGTTTATTATAGCATACTGTATGTGGTGATTTTATGTTTAGATAGCACCATAGGTAGTGTGTTCCAATGATTTAGGCACATCGCTTGTCAAATTTAGTGTTTTTGAGAAAATATTTATTATTTGATGTTGATAAATAATATGCTCATTTAATGAAATATTTCATGTTTTTTTTATGTATATTTATGAGATCGATAAATGTTATATGTGTATCAGAGATCTTTGAGTGTATATTTTCATAGTGGTATGACATTGTTATAACTTCAAGAATTCTCACTGTAATAAGTTTCTGAAACTGACGTTTCGGGTAGACCCTCCACCGATCTTCAAGGAATCATATATGAAGCTGCTTAAGATTGGAAAGACTTGGGATGAATATATAGTATTAGGGTTAAAACTGATGAAAACACTAGCTAATATTCCCTAATACTATATATTTAGCCCAAGTCTTTCCAATATTAAGCAACTTCATATATGATTCCCTAGGGTCCACCCAAAACGTCGGTCTCAAAAACTTATTATAGTGAGAATTCATGAAGTTATAACAATGTCATACCACTATGAAAATATACACTCTGATATTTTTAACCTCTACAGAGAGGTTTGTCTCGATGACACCAGGATATTTGAGAAGCTGAGGTTGAAACTCAGGAAAAGACTGGCTGATATTACCTAATACTATATATTCAGCCCAAGTCCTTCCAATCTTAAGAAACTTCATATATTATTCCCTGAACATGGGTGGAGGGTCCACTCGAAACATCAGTTTTAAAAACTTATTACAATGAGAATTATTAAAGTTATAACAATGTCATACCATTGTGAAAATATACACTCCAAGTTTTTTAACCTCTACAGAGAGGTTTGTCTCGATATGACACCAGAATCTTTGAGAAGTTGAAGTTCAAGCTGATGAAAAAACTAGCTAATATTTCCTCATACTATATATTCAACGCATGTATTTTCAATATTAAGCTACTTCATATATGATTCCCTAAATATGGGTGCACGGTCCTCGAAACGTTGGTTTCAAAAACTTATTACAGTGAGAATTCTTGAAGTTATAATAATGTCGAACCACTGTGAAAATATACACTCCAATATTTTTAACCTTTACAGAGAGGTTTGTCTCGATGACACCAGAATCTTTGAGAAGCTAAGGTTCAAACTGACGAAAATACTAGCTGATCTTACCTAATACTATATATTCAACCCAAGTCTTTCTAATCTTAAGCAGCTTCATATATGATTCCCTAAATATGGGTGGAGGGTCCACCTAAAATATCAGTTTCAGAAACTTATTACAGTGAGAATTCTTGAAATTATAACAATGTCGTACCATTGTGAAAATATACACTCCAATATTTTTAACTTCTATGGATAATTTTGTCTCAATGACACCAAAATATTTGAGAAGCTGAGGTTCAAACTGATGAAAATACTAGTTGATCTTCCATAACACTATATATTCATCCCAAGTCTTTCCAATCTTAAGAAGCTTCATATATGATTCCCTAAATATGGGTGAAGGGTCCACCGGAAACATCGATTTCAGAAACTTATTGCAATGAGAATTCTTGAAGTTATAACAATGTCAGACCACTGTGAAAATATACCCTCCAAGATTTTTAACCTCTACGGAGAGGTTTATCTCTATGACACCCAAAACATTTGATAAGTTGAGGTTCAAACTAATGAAAATATTTGTTGATCTTCCCTAATACTATATTTTCATCCCAAGTATTTCCAATCTTAAGCAGCTTCATATATGATTCCCTAAAGATAGGTGGAGGGTCCACCCAAAACATTAGTTTCAAAACTTATTATAGTGAGAATTCTTGAAGTTATGACAATGTCGAACCATTGTGAAAATATACACTTCGAGATTTTTAACCTCTACAGAGAGGTTTTTCTCGATGGCACCAAAATATTTGAGAATCTGAGGTTCAAACTAATGAAAATACTGGATGATCTTCCCTAATACTATATATTCAACCCAAGTCTTTCCAATCTTAAGCAGCTTCATATATGATTCCCTGAAGATGGGTGGAGGGTCCACCCGAAACATCGGTTTCAGAAACTTATTACAATGAGAATTCTTGAAGTCATAACAATGTCAGACCACTGTGAAAATATACACTCCTATATCAGATATGTCAGCAGTGAGAGGTGATTCAACAACAATAGGCACGCATTGATCCCTACAACTTTGTGTGTGCTTGGGAGGCCAGAGAGAGGGAGAGGGGGTGTACTCTTGCCCCATCAAAGATAATACATGAGACCTATTGATGATTGCAGGCCTCTTGAAGGTATATCAAGATACTACTTCCCTCAATGGAAATTTGTCTTTATTAGCGTAGTTCATCCATCATTGGGACCATGGTAGAAAAGTGTTTTGTATTGTTCTTGGTAAACGGTTCCATCCCACCAAGGAGGATATAAATTTCATAATTGTCCTATTTAGGAGAGAGGAGTATTTTCCCATTTCCCTGATGTCTCAGTAGGTGTTGTGGTAGAGAATCAACTTGCTTACTCTGAGAGATATATCGTTGCCAACATCGATGATCCTGTTGATTTTCAGGTGCGTAATTGATATATCTGGATTGGTGCTTTCAGTGTAGAGTAGGTTAGGTTCCTCTGAAATTTGTTTATGATCATCGTGTACTGCTCCAGTGATAGGAAACACATTAGATTCCTCTTTTATATTATGTAGATTCTTTAGTGCAGTCACCTAGATGCATTAAATGGTCTCCCATTTTTTTACAACAATTTTTTTTGCTCTAGATTGATGTCGTTCAGTGTTTAATGGGAGGTCCAACTTCCCTTTTTGTTCAGAGTTTTTTTGTTTATTTTTTGAGAGGATTCCAACCACGGAGCCATAATTTGACTGCCACCCTCCTAGGATGCCAATCGAGGTGTGTATGTGGATGTGGGGATAGGTGATGCAACCCGAATTCCCAACACATATCACATTAGAGGTGTTGGCGATGTTATCCAACGAGGAGGACCATGCATTGGACCTTATACCATATCCGTACCCTGGGTTGGACTAGAGAGCATGTCCCAACATCTTTTTCACCCAAGCTGAGCCACCGAATGAGAGAGGTAATATTAACATTATGTTTAAATTAGTAGTTGCAACATTTTATTGGCTTATTTAATGTAAATAAAATATATTCTATCATTTTCTTTAAATTGGTTTATTATTACATTTTTTAATAAAATTGTCTAATTATATTTGTTGTGTAGTATATTTTCTATAGACATTGGCATGTTTGATGGGGAGGTTCCTCCTGATATGGTTCAAGATGATGAGGATATGTAGGAGGCCGAGGTTCCTGCGTTACCCATACCCAGACTATGGCTTAAGCCAAATCAAAGGTTTCGACAATATGTGACTAACAAGTTGTCCACACTGTTGGATTGACAAGGAATCATTCCTATACGCCGTGAATATCAAGAAAGACCCTAATTTCGTAGAGTTAAGGAGGATACTACCTCATGATGTGTGATTGTTGATGCATTATGTAGTTGGTGCATCGATGCTTTTATATTCTTGGAGGTTAGAGGATCAACTATCTACATCATCTGATGAGGACGACAATCCTCCATCTCCTCCACCTCACTATGACATGGGAACATCCTCATCTCATGCTCCACCTCCTCATGATGCGGGATAATTTCCATCTCATGCTCCACCTTCTCACCCTCACCACGACGTGGGAGCATCACCATCTCATGCTCCACATCCTTCTCCTTCTCCTCACTATGATCACGACTGACCACTATTTACTCCTACACACCTATACAACCCACCACCATCTCCTACCCATCCACTCTAACATCTCCTACTCCACTCATCTCAACTGTAGATAGGATGGTTGCAGTGGGTGACATTCATCTTGATGGAGATATTTATGTTTCTCCCCAGTCTACTTTTTCTCTTGACAAAGGTACTGATGCTTTTGCCAGTGGATGAGATATCTTATAGAAGTTATTGGAATGGAGATGTATATTTGGAATGTATCATGAGTTTGATATTATTGTTCACACACACACAGACACTGCATTTTTCATGTTGATGTCGATGTTCATGTTGATGTTTATTTATATATGTTGACGATGATGTGTATGTTAGGTCAAGTTAGATATGTTTGCTTGGTGTGCTTGGTATATGTGTATGTTAGATGGTGTTAGTTAGATGTGTGCTTGATGGTTATGTTAGATAATGGTAGATGATGTTTACATGTGTATGTTAGACGGTCTTTGATATGTATGTTATATTATGTTAGCTATTTTTTATGTGTTTATAAGATGGTGGTTATATTCGATAGGTGATGATAGATGTGTATGACGTTAGATGATGTTTTCCATACTTGTGTGATAGTTATGTTAGATAATGTATATGTTCAGTAGGTAGTCATGATGATGATGGTACAATACATGATGTTAGGTGATGGTAATTGATGATCACATTGTAATATTTTTATTATTATGTATATATATGGACTTACTTTTTTATGAACACAATGGATTCTCAAATTATTTTATGATACTTATCTTCCCCATGTGTATGTTGTGTATTATTTACGTTGATGATTATGATTCATGTGTGTGATGCAATTTTATCTATTTATTTATGTATTTATGTCGAACTCATTTACATTTTCTATAATTATAATTGCAAATTGTGCACAATCACAGTTATAATTGAAAGTTATAATCTTGACTATAATTACAATTTACAATCATTATTGAAATTTCACAACTGCAAATTACAATAACAATTACAATAAGAAATTACTAATTAGATTTACAAGGTACAAATTACAAATTGGACATTTCTTTACAAAATTGCAAGATTACAAAATAATTTAGGAAATTGCAAAATTGCAATCATTTTAATCATCTTATAATTGGAAGTTACAATCTCGACTATAATTAAAATTTACAATCATTATTACAATTTCACAACTACAAATTACAATTACAATAATACATTACTAATTATATTTACAAGGTTCAAATTACAAACCAGACAATTATTTACAAAATTGCAAAATTACAAAATGGTTTATAAAATTACAAATTACAGTCATTTTAATCATCTTATCAATTAATTATAAAATATTCAACTATAAAATATTTAATTCATTAAGTAACAATGAAAAGTCTTTTTATGACATTACATGATTATATGTGCAAGTATTAGATTTTCTTGCCCAAGCAAGTGATTTATCATAGCTAATGTGTCCAGTGAATTTAAATCAAGAGATGCCAAGATGCCAGCGAAATCAATCCTAAATATAAAGACTTGGACAATGATATCAAGATGGCAAAACGCATGGCATATGGCATGCAAGAGAAGCAATGAACTTGTGCAAAAAGTCGATTAAAGGCTTCTCTTGCATTATAAAGGTGAGATTAACGTAACTTTTCTTATATTACAACCTATGATAAGTGACTTTGGTTTGTTCGCAAATCCATTGTGAATAATGTCATGAATAGTTTGTTTGTAGATTATGAGACATGCAACACAACAAAGGAAGAAACTTTCACTTATATTAGACGTGTCTTCGTTGATTACTGTGATGATATTTCACATTCAAAGAATTAGAGGTGTGCCATGAATTAATAAAATGGATTAACTATAAATATTGATCCTAAAGTAGCAACATCGACTAATATTGTTTATGGAGGCTATATAAACTCTGGAAATTGTGTTGAGTTGACGGTACAACCTGATCTTGATGGGTTACTTGTGTGGGATGAGCTTTAGTGAAGGTTGAATTTGTGATCATCATTAAGTATGCAACAATTAAGCAAGATTCAGTTAGAGAGAGATAAAATACTTTTTTTTGGTTTCTTTTCACCCTGTGTTTGGCAGCTACAAAATCTAAGAATCTAGAAAAATCCGTAGATTATATTTATGGAAAATTGAAATTTTACAGTGTATATTGAATACATAAAACAATTGGAAATCGAATAATATTTTATGAAAGAATATGTAAAACAAAGATAGGATTACACGTGGGGATGCACTTATCTAAAATTTAACTTGAATTACCTAACATCAAAATCCCTTAGTTTTCTAGTTGGTGGAATCCCAAGTTGGTTGAGAGTCACTTAGGGATGGAATTTAGATTTTATTATTTTTCTTGAAAATATTCTTTAAAAATACAATAAACCCTCCATAATTTCTTTAAAAGGAAAATGCATTCCACTCGCGCAAGCAGGTCGATTGATGCAAAAATTATTGATGATGCAGGAGGTATGCAGGAGTAATACGTGTAGAACACATCGGGATACTGAGAGGGGGGAGGTGAATCAATATCTCTTATAATTTACTATTTCATTTTTTCCTATTTAACTCATCAAACGAATAGTAAGAATATATGCATCAATACACCATTAATAAGAGAGTACATTGAATGGAAAAATAAATATATAGTATTGATAAAATCCATATGAAGGATTAGATCTTGTTGAGGAGACATCAATCTCCAATTATCACTAGTTGCAACTGGTGAGAGGGTCCGGCCTCCTTGTTTTTTCAGCTCCAACAACTTTCTTTTCTAGCTCTCATTGGAAGGAGGATACAACCTATTTTCTACAATTTCTCTGCAATAGGGTGGAGACTACAACTCCCTTTCTCTCCTGCGACAGGATGGACGCTTCAACCTCCTTTGACACTTTCTTTGTTGTGATAGGATGGGGACTACAAATCCCTTTCTCTTCTAGAATAGGATGGAGGCTTAAACCTCCTTTTCACAATTTCTCTGTTGCAACACGATGGAGACTACAACACCATTCCTCTTCTACTAAAGGATGGAGTCTTCAATCCCATTTTCACACTTTCTAAAACTTACTCTAAACTTCGTTTGTCAATTTTGCACACTTGCCTCAACTTATGTTGTACTACACACTTTCCTCAGTCTTACTTTGTACGGGATACTCTCTTCAATTTTCTTTGTTCTACCCACTCTATTCAACATACTCAACTTTGTTCACTCTGATCTATTATGTACTACGCATTATGGATTGCACACCTTTCATTACTTGTTCACCACTGCACACTCACACATTGCGCATTAGGGTATGTGCACCTTCCCAGCTTATTCACCACTATACACTTAACTCAACACATTATCCTCAACTTGCACACTAGCCTATGATTTGATCTTCGTCCTTCCTCCAACTATGACTTTTCCCCCTTCATCTTCCTATCACCCATTCATTTCCTTATCTTCAATCCATCATCCTTACCTAACAATGACAAACATATTCTTATTTATACATGGGATAACCTCCCCTTTCATTTAAATAAGAGGGTCGACCAAAATGTTTTTACTTAATTCATGATCTTCCTTAAGCTGACTTGAATTGACAATGAATGGGTTATGGACTACTCATGGAGCTCTTTCTTGGGTTACAAGTCCCCAACACAGTTCCCATTCCTTTAAAATTGCGACATGCCCTTATTCTAAAACTACACACAATCTTTGAGTAAGGATATTTCGTGAGATAGTTCCCATAACTTGGTGGGACTTGCATGCATTTTTAAACTAGATTATGTTTTATATACTTCTTCAAATTAGTTTCTAATTACATAAAGTTAGGTTAGGTAAATCACTTGACATACAAGTCACTCCCTTTTGACATCAATGACAATATATAGTCCATAATCTCCCCCTTTGGCATTGATGTCAAAACTCAGTAAACCCTGAGTATGATCTTCTTATCAAAATCATCATCCCCCTAACTAACATCTTTGTTATTCTCCACTTGACTTGTAAACCTTGTTTTATTGTCAATGTTCCCCTTTGACATCAATGGAAAAGGTTAGTCCCCTTCCATTTTGCTGCAAGTTTTCGAACCTTATCAATATTGGGAGGTTACTCCCAGTTTTAATCTTAAGTATTCAAATACCTCCCTTGGCAGTGGTTTGGTAGAAATATCTCCTATATGTTCCTTGGTATTGACATAAACCATCTTCACATATTTCTCATCTACAAGTTCTCTTAAAAAATGATACTTGATGGGTGTATGCTTGGGTTTTGAGTGCATCACTAGATTTTTTAACACATTGTTTGCACTTGTGTTGTAATAGTAGATAGGACTTGGTTGATCATACTCAACCTTGATATCCTTAAGAGTTTGTGTCATCCATAGTACTTGTGTACAATATTCAACAACAACCATGTATTATGCTTCAGTTATGGACAAGGATATTAATGCATGTTTCTTGCTTGACCATGCAACCAAACATTCACCAAGAAGCAATGAAGTCCCACTAGTACTTTTTCTGTCATCTAGACTTCTAGCCCAATCAACATCTAAATGGGCTAATAGATTAAAGTTTTGCATTTTTGGAAACCACAGTCCAAACTTGTTTGTGCCTTTGAGATATATAAGTATTCTCTTGACTGCGAACACAGGTGATTCCTTAGGAGGATACTAAAATCTAGCTACCATTTTGAGTGCTTGCATAATACCAGGTCTTGATGTTGCTAAGTATAATAAGATTCCAATCACGGATCTATATTATGTGGGATCTACTAAAGGAGATTCATCGTGTTTACTGAGTTTGCAGTTGGTTGTAATCGGTGTACTGATAGGAGCACACTCTGCCATTCCAAATATGTTGAGCATTTCCTTTAAGTATTTGCACTGAGATGTAAAATTTCCTTTGGGTGTTTGCGAGATTTGGAGTCTAAGAAAGAATGAAAGTATCCAATAATTGACATTTCAAATTCCTTTTCCATATCATCGAAAAAACTGTGACTTGATTCATCATTGTCATAGTCAAAGATGAGTTCATCAACATATTTGTGATTAACAACCCATCTTCTTCAATCTTAAATACATGTTGCTATTAGAATTACCTTTCTTGAATCCTTGTTGAATTAGGTAACTGTACAGATGTGCATACCAAGATCTTGGTGCTTGTTTGAGTCCATATAAAGATTTATTTATTTCCCAAACATGATAGTCTTTTCCAGGAATCTTAAATCCTTTAGGTTGTTTAGTGAAGACTTCTTCATTTAAATCTTCATTCAGAAATGCAGACTTAACATCTATCTAATACACTTTGAATTTTTTAAAGAAAAAATATGCTGAGAACATTATGATAGATTTCATTCGCGCAACTGGCGCAAAGTTTTCATCACAATCAATTCCTTAAACTTGGGAATAACCTTTGCATACTAGTCTATCCTTGTTTCGTACTATTTTAACTTCTTCATTTAATTTGTTCTTGAAAATTCACTTAGTCCCAAGTTCTTATTTTAAGGTATTGGAATTAATTTCCAAGATCCATTTTTCTCAATCTCATTGAGTTCTTCACTCATTGCTTTGTTCCAATTCTCGTATATACACGCTTGAATGGAGTCTTTAGGTTCCAACGCTGATAATAGGGCCATGTCAGTTCTACTTAGAATGTCCATCTCTCTTCTTTGAGTTTGGACTCCATCGTCAATATATCTAATCATGAGTTCTTCCAGATGATTTATTAGAACTATTATGAATGATCTCTTCTGATTCCTTTGATTCTTGTGTGGTGTTGTGGGTGTTTTTATTTCCATCGGTTCTATGATTTCTTGTTCTTCTTCATTTTCATCGAGTTCTTCCTCAACACGGGAAATATCTTTTGACTCCTTTTCTTCTTAAGTCTATGTCTTTTGTAGCTATTCTTCATCTAATTTAACATCTATTCTCTCCACAATTATTCTTAACCTTTTAATATAACACGTATATGCTTTATTACTGCTAGAATATCCCAAAAATATGCCTTCTTTTGTCCTTGTATTAAACTTTCCCAAATTATCTTCATTGATTTTTATATAGGATTTGTGTCCAAAGACTTGGAAGTATTCTACCAATGCTAGTCTTCTTTTCCATAACTCATAGGGATTTTTATCACTGTTCAATCTTAGCTGAGCTCATTTTATTATATGTACTACTGTTGTGACAACTTCTATCCAAAAATTTTATGCTAAGTATGCTTCGAGTAACATGGTCCTATATGTCTCTTGCACTATCCTATTTTTTCTCTCAGTTATTCCATTTTACTAGGGATTTCTTATTGCACTTAATTGTCTTTGAATTCCATTCTCCACACAAAAATAATTGAAATATTTTGAGGTAAATTCCCCTCCATTGTAAGATCTTAGACATTTGGTTTTGTACCCACTTTTATTTTCAACTAGTGCTTTGAAAATTTTGAAATTTTCAAAAGGTTCTAATTTTTCCTTGAGAAAGGTCACCCATATCATCCTAGTATAGTCATCAATAAATAGCATAAAATACCTTTCTCCTTGAAGAGTTTGAAATTTTTCTAGTCCGTACAAGTCAGTACATATCAATTCTAGTGGCTTTGTAGTAGAATGATACTCTTTTGGTTTGAAGCTAACCATTTTTTTCTTCCCATGTTGACATGACTCACATATGTTGTTTGCAGGTTTTGATAGCCTTGGAATTCCTCTAACAACCCCTATTTTTTTTTCAATCTTTACAAGATTGTCTAAGTTAAGATGTTTGAGTTGTTTATTCCATATCGAACAATCAACTATCTAAATAGGATATGGCCTTTCTCCTTGTATTTTATGATAGAATATAAACATTCCCTGGTGTTGTAGTTCCTATTCCAATTACCTTTTTGATCCATTTTGTCTGATTTCACAACCATCAAAATAAAAGCTGAGATTATAGTTTACATCACACATTTGTCCAACACTTAACAAATCATGTTTTAGTTCTTCACTATATAATATTTTTTGAGATTTATCTCTGCGTTTTAGATCAATTGTCCCTTTGTCCATGATTCTTGTTTTTCCATAATATCCAAAAGATACATCTCCTCCTTTTTCCCTTTTTAAGGTGATGGGTTTTTCTTTGTCACTAATCATGTGTTTTGTACATCCACTACCAATCATACCACTTGTATTCCTTCTTCTGAGCATATAAATTTGTCCCATATATATCTTTTGTCATTCTTCGTCTTGAGTTATTTCATTCAATTCACAATCTTTTGTAGGATGTCCTAAATTATTGCATTTGGAACATTCAACATCATACTTCGGTAATACTGAAAAAAAAATTTGGTTTACAAATGTATCCTTGGTTTGACTACTTTCTTTCATCCTAGTTCTATAATATTTCCTTTCTAAAGGAGCTCTTCATTCTGCTACTTTATGACGAAAACTATGACAAGTATGCCGATATCCAAATAAAAAGTTTTGATACATGTAAGATTGTTTCAATATGGAGTTCCCAGAATTTCTTGATGAAGGTCTGCATATAGTTTTTCTCCATTGTTTGTTTGTAAGAGCTTCATATGTTCTTCAGTGAACAATTCTTTTGTCCATGTCAACATAAATGATTGATTCCTATACTTCTTTTCCTTTTAGTCTTGAAACTTCATGTTCAATGTCATCAAACTCATTTTCTCTAATTGAGAAAAGTCTAATAACTCCTTCCAATGGTTCCTTCAACTTGTTCAACTCAGAGTTGTGCTTGACAATTCTATTGTGTACATTCCTTTGCTTTTGTTCTACCCCTTGATTCTGTACGATGGTTTCAAAACATCTTCCTCTTTTATTAGTTGGAATTCTTTGTTAAATAATCACACTGTTAAGATCATATGAGATTTTTTCAATTTTAAAATTCAAAATGTTTTTCCTTTTTAATTGTTCTTGAAGAGCATTGATCTTTGCATCTTTCTTAGATATGTCTTCCTTCATATCTCTTGCTAATTGATTTCTTGTTGTCATGTATTCTTTTGTTTGTTTCTTTTTTAATTCATTGATGTTCAATTTCATCCAAGGCAACAATTAACTTAGCTTCTAGATCAATTACGACTGTTTTTTCATTTTCTTCAGTTACCTTACCTTCCTGATGTAGCTAACCCTCCATGGATAGAAATAAAATTTCATTCTCATCCATATTTTCCTCTTATTCATTGCAGTCTAGAGTTTCATATTCAACTTTTAATAGTAACTTTGTTTCATTGTATATCTTCCTTTAGGAATATATGTTCTTTGAATTATCATGTTTTTGTTCCCCTTAGTGGGAATTTTGCAACAAAATGCCCAATTTTCCCACAGTTAAAGCATTTAAGAAGGAGCTTACCTTTGAACCTTCTTGTACCCATGGGTAACTTGTTCACAAAATTTTTCATTTCTTCATTTGATATTTCATCTAAGCTTGAAGAACACGATGATTGTTTTTTCTTAAAATACTATTTGTTCTTTTCAACTTGAAAAGCGACTTCCTTGTATCTTGGATCTTATGTTCTCATTTCGTAAGCAATGAGGATACCATGTAACTCATCCAATTTAAGTGCATCAAGATTTTCTCTGTATTCAATGACTCAAAATTTTAGATAAAACATGACAAAAAGAGATCTCAATACCTTTTGAACTACTATAGCTTCTTGTACTCCTCTCCTAGACCTCTCATTGTATTGACCACTTCTTCCATCTTTGGAAGTAAGAAACGATATCTTATTCCTCTTGCATTTTCATGCCTTTAAATTATGTCATATAGGTTTGAAGTTTTTATTTCTGGACTTTGGTGTCACTTGGTAAATATTCTTCAATTTATCCTAAATTTATTTGGATTTGTCATAGTTCATGACCTTAAAAAATTCAGTTTTCGACGTCCCTCTTAGGATTGCATTCACAACATTATCATTATACTCACATGCCTTTCTTTCTATTAAATATGTTGGTGGAGTTTTTGGAATCTTATATCCATTAGCAATGTTATCCCAAACATCAAAACCCAATGACATCAAATATGATTTCATTCTCCTACTCCTTAAGACATAATTTGGGCCATAAAAAAGAGGAATCTCCTTATGAGCCATGTGTGTCTTAAAGGATCACCTTCATGTTAGTCATACTTCTAAGAAGGACCCAATATGATACCAATTGTAGAACACACTAGGATACTGAGAGTATGAAAATTGAGTCAAGGTAATATGAGGACTAAAGCACAATCTTCAAGAAGATTCAAGATAATTTACACACAAAATGACATAGCAGTGTTGCAATTAGAGGTTGCAGCTGTATATTATCAATAATCAATCAGAAGTAGTGATACAATGTCATACACTTGCATGAATAGCAAGACAATTCGAATCCCAAGGAGGTCATTCAAATTGCACACATGAGAGTGGCTTAGTTGTCAGTTAGCCACACTACACGCATCAGTTAACCACTAATCACGATCAATAATCAGCTCTAACTAAATCAGAGTAGTTATGACTGATTCTAATTGAATAGAACTCAATTGCATGCCAATCAATAGGTGGGAGCGCATATCTAACTCAAGTTAGCTCCAATGAAGTGAACTTAACTGAGCTGAGTCACCAAAATTTGTTGGAGGCACCTTAGATCACTCCAGTTAACTGGAAATTTACAAAAATAGACAAAATAGTGATGGAGGTGCATTTACAGCTGCAGTTTAACTGAAAGTAGGTGGAATAGCCGTCAAATAACTAATTTCGGGCACTTAGGTCATGCAAATCAACCCATATTTTCTCCTTGATTGAAGGAGGAAGCTCAGTTAGTCTTCCCGATTGAAGGAGGAGACACATTTAGCCTCCCTGATTGAAGGAGGATGATCCAGTTGATGATGGAGTCATAAATTTGAGCCAATAACTTAGGATAAGTGGTAAAATAGGCCAATTAGGCCAAGTAAACATGTGTGGGTTGGATAATGACTCCAACCCCCCCCCTTAAGCTATACTCATGTGTAGGAGTAAAAGGCCATAGGTCACCCTGTACAAAAAGTAACTCTAAAATGCTCAAAAAAATGCTAAGTGAGGAAAATAGAAAAACCCTGTGGGAACAAAACCCACCCTCAAGCTGAACACTAAAGAAGTATTTGTATTCACCCTGACGAACTCACCCCCAACAATGAACGAAGGTAAGTGGAATTTTTATCAATAAATTTCTTGGTGAAAATATCTGCAATCTGCTCATCTGTGGGGCAATATTGCAGACCAATTGTCCTATCATGCACCAACTCCCTGATGTAGTGCATATGGATCTCAATATGTTTGGTCCTCTTCCACTGAACTTGATCCATTGAGATATTGATAGCACTGTGGTTGTCACAAAATAGGACAATGGATGAAGCACTACCAATCTCAAGCTCAAACAAAATGCCTGGCAGCCAAACTGCTTGGATGCAAGCATTGGCTGCTCCCTTGTATTATGCCTCCACTGAAGAAAGGGAAATGGAAGCCTGCTTTTTACTAGACCATAAAATAGGCTCACCACCAAACACAAACGCATATCCGGAAGTGGACTTCTGATCTATGCTATCCCCCGCCCAATTAGAATCTATAAAACTAACCAAATCTAGCTCAGAATCTGCAGTATAGTGAATGTCGTAGGATCTAGTACCTTGAATGTGTTAGCACTCAGAATGTACCCAGGTTGTAAAAGGTACACCCCGAGGTAACAGAAAAACCACTTTAGGAAGATATTGGTATTCTCTCCCAGAGAGGGATCTCTCAACATGAACTTTACAAATTGCAAGACCAAACGATAACAATATTTAAAGGTTTATTTATTTGGTTGAAACAATCACATATCCATTGGGCAACGGAGTCATATACATATAAAAATATTCCCAAAATGCATCCACAGGATTTTTCAAAGGCAAGATAATCACATAATTGCGGTCATTCCATTTGTCAGGGTGAAAATAAAAGAAATGAGGGAACAGCCCATCAATACAGAGTGTCTAAGACGAATTCCATATCAACTTTAGTAGAAAAGATCATATAATACCTGAAACGATGAATAGAGCATAAGCAT
>LPNX010115401.1:598031-633963 GCA_001517045.1 Pseudotsuga menziesii
GAGCACCTTTGCCTTTAAAAATGAAAGGGCCGACTTTAAATGGAAATTTAATATTCAAAGATTTTCTGAAAGCACCGAAATGCTCCTCCTCTGATAACAACCTTTGCCTCATAAACTCTAGAGCAAAAATCCTTGGGGTCAAAAAGGAAGGAAACCTATAAGGCTGACCTGTAAAGCCATACACTCTCAAAACAGTGTAATCTCTGTATAGAAACCAGTCTCCCACCCGCCCCTTGGGTGAAGACTGCATCAAACATTTCATTTCATCAAGGACCAATTCTTGATCAAACAGCATCCTGTATATTTCGGACATGATCGAATTGGCAAATTCGATCAGGTTGATTTGCTTTGGCAAATCAGAAGAGGATAGAGTACTTATGAACTTCAATTCTGTAACATTAGAACATAATAACATGTTAAGCAGGTGTGTTTGAAACCTAAAAAACTGGACCTTGGGAAATTCAGTCAACTGGAGGTGGATCGCTTCGGCCAGATATTCGTCTAAATTAAGCACAGGAACTGACTGGGACTCGGGACTTAAAGAATTTACTTTTAGCAGGAAACCAAGGATAACATCACCTATACGACAATCGTCATCTAGACCTAACACTTGACAAACCAAAGACATTACCCACTGCACTTCAGTTCTAAAAATGTGCAAGGGGTAGGGCAAGGTATGGCCTCCAAGGGACTGACCTTCCTTTAGGATACTTGACAGGAATCGAGAGCGAGCGTCATCGTTGCAACTTTTAAAAAACTCGGCAAGGACAGACTCATTTACAGACTCACGGTTCACAGGGTAACTTTCGGGCAAACTAAGATTTTCCCTGATGGCCGAAGCATCAATTTTACATAGTATCTTCCACGCGGACCGACTCACAATGACTCTCTTAGAGGGAGAATAATTTACTGTGCACCATTCGGCAAATTCAGGGAAGTGGAGGGTTTGCTCCAAGGAAAAAAAGTACAAAAAAGACTCGCATACATTCAGAACGTCATTCCCTTGCGAGAAACAAGACCACAGCCTCTCTTTGCTGCCTGACACACTTCCTGTAGACAAGAAAGGATCGTAGACACCCCTGTGTCTATCTACCAAGAATTCTTCCCTTTCATCCGGGACCCGACCAGACACAGAGGCTTCACCTTGTTGATCCATTTCTTAATTTATAATGATAATTGAGCGAAGGAATTACAGGATTAAGGTCCTACTTGGCTCACTATGGAGGCGTGTGTTCGGAATGCGCTTGGTGCTGACAACTGGAAGCGCTGAAATCGACAGGTCCTTTTCGTCGGGTCCCAAGCAATAAAATAATCGCTGGAGAGGTCAATTTTGCCTTTATAGGACACCCTCGATTAGACACGTGGGAAGCATTCATTTCCGCAACCGCTACTTATCTCTAATAGCCGTGCATCTTTCTCCTCCGGGTTCATTTCTGACCGCTGATCTCTTCTGTGCAAATTCCTGGCGTTCGGATCGTACACCACGTGTGCTTTTCCGCCGGACATCTTGGCGCTAAGCACCGTGCAAGTCTCCATTCCGGGGTCGCTCGTGACCGTCGATGTGAGGTACTTCCACCCCTCACCGTTGGATCAAACGCCACGTCCCATATTCCGCTGAGCCGTCTGACTTTATCTACCGTGCCACTCTGGGTCCCAGAAACATCTACAGCCGTCGATCTAATCTTCCTTTACAGGCGGGCCATTGGATCATGTGGCGCCCATCCAATTCCGCTGGGCTCCTTCGCTTTATCCATCGAGCAACTTTGATCAGCGGAATTGCTCCCAGCCGTTGATGCGATATCCCTTCAGCTACGCACCGTCGGATCTTTAGTCGCGTACCCAATTCCGCTGGGCACTCCGGGATTATCCGCCGTGCTAGTTCGACCTCCGGGATCATTATTAGTCGTTGATCTATTACCCTCCGATCTCCAACCGTTGGATCGAGCAGCATATAATGAGTTCCGCCGGGTGGCTCAAAGGTTATCCCGCGTGCATGTTCATCTCCCGGAAACCAAAATAGCCGTCGATCCACGCTTTCTTTAATCCTCGGCCGTCGGATTTACCTCCACGCATCCCTTCTACTGGAAGCTCTGGTGTTTATCCGTCGCGTAGCTTCCGGCTGCGAAATCAATCCCAACAGCCGATGTGATCCGATTCCGTCCCTCCACCGTCGGATCGAGAGGAATATATGTGATTCCGCCAACTCCCATTTCTTTAACTAACTTGCACTTTCTCCTAGCGGATTGGTTATGAACCGCAGATCATCCCCGAATCAATTTGTAACCCTTGATTTGTGCACGCGGCTAAAGGCCCGAACTTCTGCTATCTTCCTCGCATGTTTTGAAAGGCGGAGGGAGTATTAGCCATGGATTGGCTCCTTCTTTCGATCATAGCCTAGGATTTTTGTTAACTTGGCTGCTATTTTAGACCATCATGTCACCTTTGTATCATATCTTTAAACCAAAGTATTTAAACAGCACAATCTTATCCCCCCCCATGATCTTATATTACTTTTGTTCAATACAGGTGCTAACAGAATGTACTAAAGAATCCTCTTGGCTGCCTTCCAATGAATCTCATGAGGTTGCTGCATATACCTCCATAGAACATTCACGATGTAACAAATGCCAAGCCTTGAATGTGTCAAGTATATCAAACTTTCGATCAACTGGCGGTAAATAGTGGAATCCATAGGTAGAGTTGATTTTCCCTCTTCAAGACTGATTCCTGAGAGGAAAGGAAATCGTACAGCTTTATAATCAGCCATGTTAAACTTAATAAACAGGTCCGAAACATATTTTGAGTGAGTTACCATTATCCCATCATAGTCTTCAGTGATTTCTAGCCTGAGAAACTATCTCAACAGGCCTAGATCACTCATTTCAAAAGCATCATGAATAGCAGTTTTTATAAAGGCAATCGAAGCAAGTGTGTTTCTTGTTATAAAAATATCATCCACAAACAATAATATGATTAGAAAATTACCTTCATACTACTGAAAATATACATTTGGATCAGATTTGCATCTCTGGAAGTTCTGTGAAAGCACAAAGGCATCCATTTTGGCATACCAAGATCTTGGGGCCTGTTTCAAGCCATATAAAGATTTTTGCAACTTACAAACCAAGTAAGGATATGATGTATAGCCTTCAAGATGCTTCATGTATATCTCTTCTTGTAGGTATCCATGAATAAAATCACTCTTGACATCAAGGTGATGCACCTCCTAGTGCTTGGATGCGGCAATGGACAAAACTAGCCTTATGGAATCCATCTTTGCCAATGGTGAAAAGGTCTCATGATAGTCCACTCCTTGGAATTGGGAGAATCCTTTTACAACCAGTCGTGCTTTATACTTGTAGGTTGATCCATCTGAAATTTTTTTTTTCTAATATACCCACTTGCATTGAAGAAGTTTCCTCCCAGGTGGAAGGGAAACTAGCTCCCAAGTTGCATTTTTCCAGAGAGACTTGAACTCTTCATCCAATGCAGCTTGCCATCTCGGATCATTCTAAGCATGGTAGTAGGACTTGGGATCAGACCCAATCATCATATAGCAAGTCTCAGACAGCAAGGAATCATGACAAGAAAGAGAAATACCTTCTCTTTGAAAATCTGACCGGGTTCTCCTTGGATTAGCAAGATTTCGAACATTTGTCCCGATGGAAGAGAGAGTCTTTTTGGCCCATTTTGGGAGATGAGTGGGAACATTTGAATTTGATTCAAAACCTGATATATTATGCTCACTTATATCAGACATCAAATCTAAAATATTAGAGCTTTGACTTCCATTTTCATCATCAAAATCATCAGCAGAACAGGAGGTAATTTCAATAGTTTCTTCCTCGACTAGTTCCACATCTTGGAGAGGTTCTTCAAAGCGGATACTTCTCTCAATGAATATCTGTTTGGTTATGATATTAAAGGATTTGTATCCCTTTTATTCCTATGGATACCCAATGAACATACACTCAATACTCTGCGGTTGCAAATATTTCCTCTTGTCAAGTGGAATTCGAGCCCAAGCAACGGACCCGAAAACTATGGAATTGGACACATCTGGTTTGTGCCCAAAGTATGCTTCAAAAGGAGTTTTCCCTTTCATGAAAGAGTGAGGGACCCTGTTCTAAATGTAGGAAGCAACATTCATTTCCTCAGCCTAAATATTTACATCCAAACCTTTGGCTTACATCATGCAGGCGGTCATCTCTTTGAGGGACTGATTTTTCCTTTTCGCTACACCATTCTGCTAGGGTGTGTAGGGAATGGAGTGTTGGATATTGATCCCATATTTAACACATATTTTCAGCAGCTCAGACTTGATGTACTGTCCTCCATTATCAGATCTGAGAGACTTTATCTTCCTCCCAGAGGCATTCTGAACAGATGCCTTGAACTCAATGAATCTTCCAAGAACTTCATATTTTTTCTTTAGGAAGAAAACCCAATTGAATTTGGAGAAGTCATCAATAAAGGTGAGAACATACCTTCAACCACTCATGGAGGTTATAGGCATGGGAACGGTGATGTCAGAGTGTATCCACCCCAAAATACTTGTTGCGTGACTTGCCTTTCCCCGATCAAATTTGTGCTCAAGGTGTTTGCCGACAATGCAACCTTTGCAAATTCCACTGGAGGTTTTGGAGTGTTTTTGAAGTTGCTACAAGTATTTGAAGTTTAAATGTCCAAATATTTCATGCCACAGCCGGTTGACCTCATTCCCATGAGTCATAAGAGCAGTGGGATTTGCATCTGGTGCAAACTTGGAAAACTCACAGGTCTTAGCAGAATGGTTCGTTATACCTGTTACAATGAGTTTCCCGGATGCAATCTTTGAGATCTCAACATCATTTGGGCTGAAAATAACTCTCTTGGGAACTCTTGTGTGTGTCATTTGATATACACTCAACATATTTGAGACCAAGGAGGGTAAATACAGAACATCAAAGAAGCTTCCACGTTCAAGTTTTATAGTACCTTTGCCTTTCAAAATGTTTTGAGAATCATCTCCCATGTGGATGGGAATGCTGCTATCGGAGTCCAGGAATCAAAAGGATCCTTAGCTTGACACCATATGGTTCGAAGCACCAGAGTCTATGAGGAGAGCTCTAGGATTCAAAACATTTGCCATGAGGGCATGTCCTTATTCTAGCTAGATGTTCTGATCATGATTATCTCGGTTCCTAACACTGTCAGGAAGATTGATATTGTTATTCTCAAGGAGAAGAGTCATTTCATCAAGATTTTTCTTCGTGCAGGAGTTTTCAGGGTGAAATCCCTTCCCGCAATAGGAACACTTGATATTTTCATTGCCTTGGTTCCCTTTGTTCGTGTTCTTTCTTGAGCCTGAAGGCTCATCTAGCTGTTGGTTCTTCTCCTTTGGCTTGGGAGCATCAAACTTAGTCTTTTGATTCTTTTTCTTTCCCTTACCATGCATAGCTTTGGGCCCTCCAACAAATAGTGCTTGATCTGTTGAGGATCTGATGATTCCAATTTGCACAAGCTTTTCATGCTCTGTTGTGAGAGACTCAATGAATGCATTGAGGGTCGACATCTTCCAATTCGGGGTTGTTAGATTCCCGGTATGAAATGTGGAAACAAAAACTGAGTAATACGGTCCAAGTTTGGAAAGAATGGAAAGGATGAGTTGATCATCCTCCTTCTCCACTTCACACAGATTCAACTAGAGTACCAAGTGCTTGAACTTGGTGAAGAAATCATTCTGAGTTTCGAAGTTTCACGGGTGAGGAGAAATCACCTCATTCTCTAGCTGATAGATCCTCAGGTCATCTTGCTTATCAAATAGGGAAGCAAGTTGATCCCAAATTTCTTTAGGAGTCTTCAATCTAGTGGCGTGGAAGAGAATATCCTTAGAAATCAAAAGGCTTAGAAACCCAAAATCTTCATCAAGCTTATTCCGGTATCTTGCTTTTTCTACAACATGATTTGGCTCTATCTCGGTGTCCATTGTGACTTTATAGAGTCCTTTGGCATGCAATTGAATCTCAATGTCCTCCTTCCAGTGATGGTAGTTGAAAGGAGTAAGAGGATCCACAGAAGAGGCCATTTTTCTGTTGTAGCGAATGCAATAGAAGACTTAGAAAAAACCTGCAAAAACACAAAAACAACACCGTAAGGTCGGATAGCCCGCACTTTATAAGTTTTTATCACACCTAGATTAGTCAATCAAGCTATATTGATCAACAATTCCTTTGCTTAGGATTTATGTGGTAAACTTGCCGCTTCTGGTGCAGCGTTGGTATTTTTGAGCCTTTTTGCTCAAATTGCAGGATAGATCCCTCAAGAAATCTTGTTGGAGAAGAAGAGCCTTGTCCTGCTATGGCTTTGATACCATATGAAAATTGAGTCACAATAATCTGAGGACTAAAGCACAATAATACAGAAGATTCAAGATAATTTACACACAAAATGACATAACAGTGCTGCAATTAGAGGTTGCAGTTGTATATTATCAATAATCAATCAAAAGTAGTGATATAATGTCATACACTTGCATTAATAGCAAGACAATTTGAATCCCAAGGAGGTCATTTGAATTGCACACATGAGAGTGGCTTAGCTATCAATTAGGCACACTAAACACATCAGTTAACCACTAATCACAATCAATAATCGGCTCTAATTGAATCAGAGCAGTTATAATTGAGTCTGACTGAATAGAACTCAACTGAATGTCAATCAGTAGGTGGGGGTGCATATCTGACTCAAGTTAGCTCCGATGAAGTGAACTTAATTGAACTGAGTCACGAGAATTTGTTGGAGGCACCTTAGATCACTCCAGTTAACTAGACATCGCCAAAAATAGACAAAATAGTGATGGAGGTGCCTTTACAGCTGCAGTTTAACTGAAAGTAGGTGGAATAACCATCAGTTAACTTATTTGGGGTGCTTAGGTCATGCAGATCAACCCATATTTGATCCTTGATTGAAGGAGGAAGCTCAGTTAGTCTCCCCAATTGAAGGAGGAGACATAATTAGCCTCCCTGATTGAAGGAGGATGATCTAGTTGATGATGCAGTCACATATTCGAGCTAATACCTTAGGATAAGTGGTAAAGTAGGCCAGTTAGGCCAAATAAACATATGTGGGTTGTATAATGACTCCAAGAGAGGGGGGGAGGGTGAATCAACATCTTCTAAAAATTTACCATTTCACTTTTTCCTATTTAACTCATCAAACGAAGATTAAGAACATATGCATCAGTACACCATTAACAAGACAGTACACTGAATGGAAACCTTAATATATAGTATTGATAAAAAACATATGAAGGATTACATCAATTTTAGGAGAATTCAATCTCTAATTATCACCGACTGTAACAAGCGAGAGGATCCAACCTCCTTGTTTCTTCAAATCTAACTTAAGGGATGCTCCAACACCCTTCTTTTCCATTTTTGTCTGGAAGGATGCTACAACCCCTTTTCTACAGTTTCTCTATCATGAAAAGATGGAGAATACAACTCCATTTCTCTTCTATAATAGGACAGAGGATTCCATATCCTTTTCACACTTTCTCTGATGTGACAAGATGGACACGACATCTCCCTTTCCCTTCTACGAAAGGATGGAGGATTCAACCTCCTTTTCAAACTCTCTCTCCTGTGATAGGATGGAGACTAAAATTCCCTTCCTCTTTAAAAACATGATGGAGGCTTCAACCCCCTTTTTCATACTTTCTACAGCTTACTCTAAACTTCGTTCTTAGTTCTGCACACTTCCCTCATCATATGTTGTACTATGCACTTTCCTCAGTCTTACTTTGTACTACATACTCTTTTCAGTATTCTCTGTTATAGCCACTCTGTTTAGCATACTCGGCTTTATTCACTTGAGCTATTTTGTAATGTGCACTATGGACTATGCACATTCTATGGATTATTCACTATTGCACACTTCACATATTGTGCACTAGGGTTTGTGCACCTTCCTAGCTTGTTCACCACTACGCACTTAACTCAACACATTATCCTCAACTTGCAGACTAGGATCTGGTTAGATATTTGTCCTTTCTCCAACTGTGACTTCTCTCCCTTCACCTTCCTATCACCCCTTCATTTCCTTTCCTCAATCCATCATCATTACCTAGCAATGACAAACATATTATTATTTACACAGGATGACCTCCCCTTTCATTTGAATAAGAGGGCTGGCCAAAATGATTTTATTTAATTCATGATCTTCCTTAAGCTGACTTGACTTGATAATTAATATGTTATGGACCACTCATAGAGCTCTCTCTTGGGTTACAAGTGCTCAACACAATGCCCATTCCTTTGGTACTGAGAAATTCCTTTATTATAAAACTATGCATAATATTTGAGTGAGTATATTTTGCAAGCTAGTTCCCATAACTTAGTAGGACTTGCATACATATTTAACCTAGACTCTGTTGTGTATAATTATTCAAACTGGATTCTAATTAAATAAAGTCTGTTTAGGTAAATAACTTGAAATGCAAGTCAATTCGTTTTCACATCAATAACAATATAAAGTCAAACAAGATGTTTTCATTAATTTTATTCATTTCATTCTTATTTTTATTCTAAGAATATTTAACAGTGTTGTTGATAGAAGGTGCTCTCTTAAAATCTTTCAAAAGATGAAAGGTTGAGTTTATGTTTGGATTATTTAAGGTAGACTGCAAATCCTATATCGTTCCTTTAATAAAATGTTTATTTACAATCTGATCTAATTAATAGTTTTGTATGTAGGAAGAAGACATTTCATAGCTTATTATTAGTTTACTTAGTCCAAACCCCCTTATCCTTTCTTTTCATTGTAAAAAATGATCATATCATGTTGCGATGTAACATTTAGTGTGATGTGGTTTCAAAAGTTATACCTAGTTTAAGACTTCGTAGTGTTTTGAAAACGAAGTTATTTCTCGAGAAAATGTATAAAGTGTTCATATTAATAAAAATGTATTTTTTATGGCTCAATTATTTCTCATTATTGAAAAGTTTTGTTCAACCTTAATTTATTATCCTTTGCTTACATATGTCCAAAGTGGTTGGATTCATTGGTGAAGAGTGAGGAGTTTTTCACCAATGAGAAATGTTTAATTCTAATGAGGGCTTAACCTAGAGCCATGGGACAACTTGAGGTAGTGGTTGAATGTGTGATTGCACCCAAAGAGATTGTATTAAATAATCTTATGGCTTGTGCACATATAAGTGTATCAAATTCCCCAGCCATGTCCTTCAACTTTAAGTCAATTCCCGCTATCTCACTCGGTAAAGGTGTGGGTCTTGTTTGCAAGGTGACTCGAGTTCAATACCTTAGGGGTGACATAGTTGAGAGGAGACACGAAAAAATACATCCATGTTAAGGGTTGGTGTGATCCAGGACAAGTGCAATCCCTAGATGATTTTGATGGCTTAAACGCCCGTAGATTGCGGTTTCTTAGCCAATAATTGATATGCATTGGCTTTGAGTGACAAACATTTCTAACAAACAAAAAAATCTTTTACTTATACATGTTATTGAAATTTATTTTTCACATTTTAAAATTTTTCATGTTTCACATTCTATATATACTTATTGAATATTGTTCTTTCTTTATATATTGTTTTATTTATGGTATTATTATTTTATTTAATATGTATATAAATAAAATAGTATATTTTAAAAATGTTTAAAACAATTATTATAAACAAAACAAATATATATGAAATAGAAAAAAAATCTTAAAAAGTTAGGCTTGTTTTTTATTTTATTTTTTACATTATTGTCAAAGGACTATTTTCTTTATTTATTCAATACATTATTAAAAAAAATTAAAAAAATAAACATTAAACAAAAAATAAATATTAACCAAATAAAATAGAACATGCAAAAATGAAGTTTCAATATATTTTTGTAAATATCCCTTATTTCTAGTAATATATTCTTGTTTCTTTTTTTTGTTTATATTATTTTTTTTTTCTTTATTTGTTTGTCTTTTCCTTTTTTATTTTATAAATAATATTAGTTTTAAATTTGTTTACTGGTTATTATTTTTTCTTTTCAAAATAAATAAATAAAAATTATAAAAAAAAAAAAAAATAAACAAAAGTATTATGGGAATTGGTTAAAATTATTTTAAAGGATTTTTATTTATTTCCTATATATACATTTTATTTTAATTCAAGACAGTGATTTCATTTTCTTTAAGTTATCATTTTGTCTTAAGTGACTTAAAACTTAAGGTAATCATTCTCTTATTTGCATTAGCTAAGCAAGAATCGACAGTTGTTGTGGGAAATTTTTCGATTTTCACATCAACATTTTTTGCGATCATATTGGGGAGAATTAGTCTATGGTTCATCTCCATTTTTAATTTAATGTCATATATTTTCATTAGCATCACATTCCTAGAATTCACTTAATCATGTCTAAAGCTAATCTTGATTTGATTACAAGCATCTCTACGGCTGAATGACCTAGTTTTACAAGTTATGCTTGGGAGTCTTCTAATGACCATTTATTCAAATTCACTTAATTTTGTCAATCCGTTGGGATTCAAGACATTCACACTTCTACATGATTAATCCCTAGCTCTCTTTAGAATAAAGTGATAGATTGGTATATCTCTAAAACACTTGATCCTAATCTTGAGGTAGTTCTTTTGTAAAATTTATTACTAATTTTTCTCCTTTACTCAATCTTTTTTATGGATTTGGATTCGCTGACAATGAACTTGCACCTCACGATCCATGTGAAGAGTCCACCTTTGATCATTGCATGATTGACGAAGAAATTTTACCTGAAACCTTCTCATTTGATGACTCTCTTTTTTAGACTGATCATGATCATGTACACAACCTTCTTATCTATGATCAAATTGAACCTCAAACTGAGGATCAACAATCTTATCCTGATGACTTGATTCTAAACATATCCCTTCATTATGTTTTTCATGATGAAGTTTTCTTTGAAAAGGAACATTAAGATGAAGACTGATATGTAATCATTATTTCTTGGTCTTAAAGAAGAGCCACAACTAGATGGATCAAAATTTTGACTATACAATTCTCATCATAGATACACCATCCTCTCTTCTATTGTATGATGTTGGAGAACCTCCTATAGTGTTAACTCATTACTTCTCAAGCGTGCTGAAGTAGAGAAAATTGATGGGTAAGGGTTCCTAGCTTGCCCAACCTCTATGCTCACCTATAACCATCTCTTTTCCCCTCAAATCTGCAACTATGTTTCCAAATTCAATTTTTTGGGTAATGTACTTTGATAATGGTAATGGTAATAAAAAACAAGAGGAAAATTTCTATGCAGTGTAAATATGCATGAATAATAGAAAATGAGTGGTTGACTCCAAAGGACAAGAATGGATGGTGACAAGAAAACATCCATAGCATATGACCATAGAAGAAAGAACCCTTACAATTGTCATAATAGTATATTTATCCCATGCTTCCATTTCCTTGTTTACATGCATTGGTACACACCACGAAATCCTTTTAGGGATTTGCAATTTTTAAAATTGGAGCACTTTTAAGAAGCTTTCTTCACATTTTTGTGTCCATTAAAATTTTAACCCTTCTTTTGCAAAGAAGTGATGGGGTGTACAACCTTAGAGAATCCTTCAATAATTATTCTATGATAACCAACAAGACCCATAAAGGATCTCACATTTGTCACATTATTTGGAGTTGTACAATTCATAATGGGCTCAATCTTTTATGGATCCACTAATATTCCTTCCTCTAAAAAAATGTGACCCAAATAATGAATTTGTTTTTATAAAAAACAAATTTGTTTAGATTTGCATCCAACTTATGCTCTCTTAGAAATTGAAGAGTCATTATCAAATTCTCTTCATGATCCTCTTCGTTCTTATAATAAATAGCAATGTCATCTAGAACAACAAAAACAAACTTTTCCAAATACGTCTAAAAACACTATTCATGAGACACACGAATTTAACTGGTGCATTAATGATACTAAATGGCACCGCTATGAACTCATAGTTTCTGTACCTTGTTCTAAAGGTTGTTTTGTGTATATCTTCTTCATTGATTCTCACTTGATGATAACCAAGCCTCAAGTCAATATTTGAGAATATTTTTTCCCCTCTCATTTAATCAAAGAGATCATCAATTCGAGGCAATGAATACCTATTCTTTACTCTAACTTTATTTGGTTGCATGCAATGAATACATAACCTAAGTGTTCCATCTTTATTTTTTCATAAGTAGCATGGGTTCTTCCCATGGATACACACATGGTCGAATGCACTTCTTTTCCAACAACTCTTGCAATTGCATTTTCAGCTGTAATAACTCTAGTGTACCCATTCTGTAAGGTGTCTTAGACACTATTGCAACTCCTGACATAAAATCAACTGTGAAATTAATATCCCTATTTGGGGATAGTCCTGGCACTTCATCGGGAAACACATCCCTGAATTATTGAAACACATGATATTCCTCCAGCATGGGAATTTCATTTTCAGGGTTATCCAATACTTGGGATGCAAATAATTGAAAACCCTTTCTAAATAACTTCTCTAGGTGCATAGCTTAAATCTACCTAATCGAAACCACCTTTGGAGTGCCCTTTACTACCTTTGAGTTTCCTTCTTCATCAATACATTCAAAGATCTTATTGCAGCAATAAAATTTAACTTTGTGTGCTTCCAACCAGTCCATTCCAATGAGAATATCATAGGAAGAAAGTGGGAAAATATTTAGATTTTCCTAGGAGAAGATTCCATCCATTTATAATGAATATTTATCCACCTTTTCACTAGCGTTACTCTTGGTTCTAGTGTATGTTAAGTTTTCTATGTTGGCATAGCTTAAGTATTAACTTGATTAGAATTTGATACATTTTCATAATAATAACATAAAGAGGACCACTAAAAGAAAAACAATCACAAGGTACACAACAACTCACCCTGGGAAACCCTAAAGGAAAAAACCCAACAAAACTTCATCAATATAGATTACCAGTATGCAATGGCCAAAGAACAAAGTCTCATCAAGTGAGAGACAAAACCCCAAGAATAAAATCCAAGACACCAAAGACACTGGTTCTCCTCCTTCTTTGCCTCTCCTTCTTTCTCTCTCTTGTGCAATACAAGTGTGAGTATGTGTGTATAAATGAGGGAGGGTACATCCCTATTTATACTAGTTTTCCAACTGATGTTTTACCTAACTAGGCTGACCTACCTGACTAGAAAGGCCGACCTACCTAGGTACACTTCACAATAATAATTATATTTCTCTTTTATGGGTGCTATTCACCCGAATTATAATTGAGGGTTTACCTCATGATATTTACATGACCTTTTACATCAGTAACATATCCCGAATGAGGAATAATAATAATGTGAATTACAAGTTGAATATTCTTCAAAGTTACAACTCCTCCTTAACAAGTAGGGTATTCTACTGACAACAACAACAATTGGTGTGGCTATGTACAACATAATCAGAATGAGAGAGATATGAGGCATCATCAAAATCATGTTTTGGAACATCATCTGGTACATCTATATATCATCAGAAGTTTTGAACATCATCATCATCTTCAGCATAGAGATGGAGTATCAACATCTTCAGTACAGAGCTAAAAAAACATCATTTGCAGCATGGAACTAGCGCATCATCATATGCAACATGGAACTCGAACATCATCAGCAACATGGAGTTGTAGCATCATCATATATAGTATGGAACTGGACCATCATATATAGCATGGAGCTAGAGGATCATCATCATCTGTTGGAAAATCATCATATGCAACATGGAACTGAAACATCATCAACAACATGGAGTTGGAAGTATCATCATCTGTAGTATGGAACTAGAGCATCATCTGCAACATGGAGCTGGAGCATCATCATCATCTACATAACAACTGATACATTACTAGCATTGACAACATGAGGCTGACTCATCAGTATAAATCTAGAATAACAACAACAACATGTGATATCATCATCAACAACTCAAGGCTAGAGTAAAATCATCTATGAAAGGTATAACAACAACCAACATGATCCTTCCTTTCAGAATTATGGGATCATGGACATAACCATTTTGTGGTAGTCAAACAATCATTCCTTTCGGAATTACAGGATCAAGCCTTTGTAGAGATACCAATACTAATAATAGCTAATACATACATACAAATGATGATCCTTCCTTTCAGAATTACGTGATCAAGTCCACCACTGACATCCTGGATGATCCTTCATTTCAGAATTACGGTATCTAGTCCACTACTAACATCCTGGACGATCCTTCCTTTCAGAATTATGGGATCTAGTCCACTACTAACATCCCGGAGGATCCTTCCTTTCAGAATTATGAGATCTAGTCCATTACTAACATCCTAGATGATCCTTCCCTTCGGAATTACGGGATCTAGTTCACTACAAACATCCTGGATGGTCCTTCCTTTCAGAATTATTGATCTAGTCCACTAGTAACATTATGGGCAATCCTTCCTTTCAGAATTATAGGATCTAGTCCACTACTAACATTCTGGAAAATCCTTCCTTTCGGATTTACGGGATCAAGTCCTTCTACATCAACATTTAGGACACTCCTTCCTTTTGGAATTACAAGATCATGTCTAAGGATGGTTAATCCTTCTACATCAACACTTAAGATGATCCTTCTTTTCATAATTACATGATCAAGTCTAAGGATGGTTAGTCCTTCCACATCAACATTTAAGACAATCCTTCCTTTCGGAATTACGGGATCAAGTCTAAGGATGGTTAGTCTGTCCACATCAACATTTAAGACGATCCTTCCTTTCGGAATTATGGGATCAATTATAAGGATGGTTAGTCCTTTCACATCAACATTTAAGCCAATCCTTCCTTTCGGAATTACAAGATCAAGTCTAATGATGGTTAGTCCTTCCACATCAACATTTAAGATGATATTTCCTTTCAGAATTATGGGATCAAGTCTAAGGATGGTTAGTCCTTCCACATAAACATTTAAGACGATCCTTCCTTTCAGAATTATGGGATCAAGTCTAAGGATGGTTAGTCATAACTTCAACATCTTGGACAATCCTTCCTTTCAGAATTACGGCATCCAGTCCAACAAGATAAACATTCAAGATGATCCTTCCTTTCAGAATTACACGATCAAGTCTAAGGATGATCAATCCTAACATGAACATATTTGGTCGATCCTTCCTTTCGGAATTACAAGATCTAGTCCAACAAGATTAACATTTAAGATGATCCTTCATTTTGGAATTACGGGATCAAGTCTAAGGATGATCAATCCCAACAAAATCATCTTTGGACAATCCTTCCTTTCATAATTACAGGATCAAGTCCAACAAGATCAACATTTAAGATGATCCTCCTTTCATAATTATGGGATCAATTCTAACGATGATCAATCCCAACATCATCATCTTTGGACGATCCTTCCTTTTAGAATTACAGGATCAAATTCAATAAGATCAACATTTAAGACGGTCCTTCCTTTCAGAATTACGGGATGAAGTCTAAGGATGATCAATCCCAACATATTCATCTTTGGACGATCCTTCATGTTAGCACTCAGAATTCTACCCAAGGTTGTGGAAGGTAAATCTTAAGGTAACAACATAACCACTTAAAAAAGGAAGTTGGCTTCCTCCTTCCTAGAGAGGGATCTCTCACAGATTTTTAATAGGGCCAGATATAAAACTAAATGAATTTTCAGATTAAATTGGTGGTTGAAACAAGGTAAGCATACAATGGGTTATGGAGTCACAAATATCCTTATGAAATACAGAACTATTTGCAGGTGAAATTATACAAAGAAAAGGTAGCACTCGGTTACAATAAAAAATCAGTTTGTCTGGTGATAAAGAAAGAACAAGAACAACCCATCAACACATAGCACCTGAAAGATGAATTATGCATTAACTTTGGAAAGAAAGATTGGTGAATACCTAAATAAATAGCCAGAATATAACAATATGAATTATGAGCTATTACACACTTATTTCAGATATGAATAACACATAATGGCAAGTTTAACTGGAAGGACATGCACATAAGAAAGGAAATAATAGATTGTAACTGCAAAATACAGAAGAATCTTAGCAGCAACAGTCCAACATTTGGCTATCTAATTTTATTAACGATAGATCACAAAATTCATAACACAAAATATCACAGGTTCCAACCCTGTCTTCCTCTATTGAGGGTATATTTATAGTGTCATAGGATCCTGAGACCAACCTCGAAATAGAGCCAAAAACAATTGCAGCATGGGAATAAAAATCCTAACAAAGACTGATCTAGACGATTTGCCATGATCATAAACCAAATAGAAAAGCACACTGGAACACGCATGGTGGATTAGTTTGAGAATTTCAACAACTGGAAACTAGGCTCGCTTGATGATAATGACATTTCAGAGCACCCTTGAGAAACCTGCAGTAGTTTCATTCATGACTGCATATTTACCTGGGAAATTGCTTCTAGACCATTTGATCTTTTAATAAAAACAAGGATACAGAGACACGTGCCTGAACCTTCCTACTTTGTAAAATTTTGTTGAATTCTGGAACATTAAATCAATGAAACTTTGAGCTAGCATAATTTTTCTCGGCCATAGATCAAGATAAAACCTTGATCTGAGCCGTCGAAACTTGCACCTTGTACCCAATTTCGATGATTTCAATTGTTCATTAATCTGTGCATGTTGAATCAACAAAATTCACCTCCGCCATTGATCTTACCTTGTCCTTAATCCTTTCCATCAAAACATGTAGGCCTTTAACTAGTTCCGTGAATATGGATAGCTATTTTATTCATAAAATTTTAGATCAGCGGAATGAATTTCCACCCTTGATCTGATTCCTTCTTAAATCTAGACCGTTGATTTGGGATCGAAGTGGCGAGAAGCAGATTGCAGAAAATGGGCTTCTAGCCTTCTCAAGGGTCATTTTTATATCTTTATGCTCCGTCCTTATCCTTTTCGCCCCTTTCTTTCTGCATCGTTGGTCTCCGCAGGATTCATTTTTAGTCGTTGATCTGAGATCAAGTTTGCAGGCTGGAGAAAACGAAAGTCAGGATCCTGAATTTTCATAACCAAAACTTCATATTTCCGCTTTTTGATATTGTCACACCCCGGTTTTGACCCCATTGCATTAAATGTACATGATGTATATATTGTAATGATCATGGTGCAGAGCTAAAGGCCAAGGCCCCACCATTGATCGGTTATGCTATGTTTTGGATTTAAAATTGTCATCGATGGTATATCGGGGCATGCGGCATATATTATGTTTGTCATCATGTAAATATGCATCTATAATTAATTAAATGAACCGACCAGCTACGATCGCGACAACTAAAATGAAAAAGGGGCATGATTTTCACAAGGATAAGGATGTGGTGGAATTTGTCAAACCTTGGCCAATGGGGTAAAAATACCCATGTGTCTTCTTTCCTTGTCTTATCCAACCACCTTAATTAAGAATTCCTGCTGGTAGCTAGGGGAAGTTATGGCAGTTATTGTTTTTGGGAGTGGGGTGGCAGGGCTGTCAGTACTAGCCTACACATACACTCCACCACAGCGTTTGACTTCACAATGGCAAGAGGAACCTTCACGTACTCTCCACTACGCAGGACTCACAATTTTCTGTTCACCTCCACGAACAGGATTTACCTGTTTTTCATTCCCGTGGACACATTCTCCTCTCGCCGCCTGTGCTGAACACTCACGCACGTCCAATTCACGTCCTCTCTGTAGTCTGTTCATCCACGCACAAGCTAGGAGCTGTTCATATTCATGCATGAACCATTGTCTGTTCGCTGTCCTCATGCACAGGTATTCTTCTGTTTTGAACTCACACAGTGAGCTGGGGGGTTGTGCGTTTTCATCCACGATTTGCTGTGTTGTTGTGGTCTCCCTTACGTGGTGACTGTTGTGGTATTATTTATGTTTTGGAACGGGAGTCTGCTCATGTCACACACAGGTTGGGAATTTGTATTCTTCTCTTCCTCAGCATGGTTTATGAATGTTTTACCAGCGACTTCGTTGCCCAAGGGCGAGCTGTTATTTCCCCCTATTGTGGGCTGTGCTCACTGATAAGCTTCGAGACTGTAGTTTTCCCCATGCTGTGAGCCATGTTTGTGGTTACACCTTGAAGCTGCTACAGATTGTTTGGAGTCATATTCCCTGTCTTAAGCTGTATCAGCTGATTGATTGCATGTGTGCAATGGTTGGTCTTCGGACTGCGTTGGGAGCAGGGATGGGGGCTTGGTTTGCTTGATAAACCTGGTGTTTGGAAACCACACAGATAGGGCTAGAGGGCTGGCTTTCTTCTCCACAACCCCTGAATAGCACTGGAAGGGAATGTAGGGCCTGAGGGACTATGTAGCAGAGAAGGGACTGATTCCTTGTGTTGGGTGTGTGTGGGTGTCTTAGAAGTCAGGCTAGTTCTGGTGTAGGTGTTCCTGGCTCTGCAATGAGCTCACCAGCTTAGCATTTAGCCTTTCCCACTCCTTAATGGCCTGATAACCTGACCATGTTGGCTTGGCTATCTTGTTGATGGCCTGATAAACCCAACTGTGTTGGCTTGGCTGTGTTTTGAGTATCCTTGGCTATGTGTAAGCATGCTTGTTCCCTTATTCCTTGGAGAATCAGGCCCAGCTTGGGGGTGGCAGCGCTGCTGAGAGATTAAGGAGCATGCTGGCCTACGGTTGGGTGGAACGTTGCAACGACGTAGCTGGTTGTGGAACAACTCGTCATAAGATAAGTGATCTTGTCCATTCTTACTTCTGCAACCATGTTTTCTGTTAATGAATGTTATGAACATGTTGAATGCATGCATGTATGAATGATGTTGGTTTCCGTTGTGTATGATGATTAATTGCATATGTGCATGTTTTAGTTCGAAGTCTTTGTTTAAGCATGTTGTTTCAGCAATTTTGTGCATGCATATGTTCATGGGGCTCTTAGTTCGGGTGGTTGAATCTTTTAGTCACGTCCTCTTCACTGGTCGGAGGCACGTGGACGTGACAGATATTTTCCTTTCCTCCTTTTCCTTTTCGCACTATTGATCTTGTGTGGGATATCTCTAAACTGTAGATCTTGCAGATCGCAGAAAGATGGATTTCAACTTTTCACAATAAAATCCTTTGGTATTTCCGCTTTTCGATCTTCGCCCGTTGTTCTTTTTTGACCCGTGAATATTTGGCGTAAGCGCCCTTAGCCATCGTATCTTCGGATTGCAGAAAATAGAAATTAGGATTTTAACTTCTTCGAAGTTCGATTTTGATATTTTCGCTCCCACCTTTCCGAACCGTTGATATTTGGTGAAAATGTTCCGAGCCGTCAGATATCGAACTCCCGAAGGTGGAAGTTGGGTTTTATCACTTTTCACTACCGAAACTTTCTTTTTTCTCCTTTCCTCTCTCGATTTTTCCTTGGCGGAAAATATTTTTGTCCTTTGATCATGTCCTCTGTGTATCCAGGTCGTTCATTCCCTGTCATCATTCAACTAGGCCTGGATTGCTTTGTTTACATGCATTTTCAAGGTCAAAAATTAGAATTTCTTAAGTATTTGGCATTTTGAATCTAGAAATGTCCCATCAAACATCTGTAGACCCTCATCAACATTCTTTAAGGTCTTATGATATGAAAATTTACAGACCTTATTCCTCATCGTATTAGCAAAATCCCTTACCAATTACATAGCCCAAAAATGGTGCTAACAATAATTGGCTCCAACTCAGGATTCTATCCTCCCTGCGAGGTAGCAAAAAAACCTATAGACCAGGTTCCGAATCCATTGGGTTGTTCCCAACCTTACAGACCTCAAACTTCTTACTTTTGTTTTTTCAGTAAGTGAAAATAAAGAAAAATAGAAACATGGCTACCCCTCTAGATCTTAGGGCCTTCTCTTCGGGATTCAAATCCTTTGGCTCACCATTTGTACTGTTTGAAAAGTAAATAAATATATACACAAGGATAGAAAAATTACCTCCTCCTTCACGACAAGTAATGTTTGAGAAACCGTCCATTGAATGGACTTCCTTTCAGCTAAGACCCATATTGATGTTGTAGAATGAATGCATTCTCACCTCTGTATGCAACAATGATATAAGGACCTACACACATGTGATCAAACTTCCCATGTTTATCTTCTCTAGGAGCATCCACTTCAAAACCAAATCCTCAATATGGAATTGTTCTTCCTTTACCTTCCTATCAAAAGTGTTCTTCATCTTTTCTTGATGTATTTGCACTTTACCATAGGCTTTGTCCTTCAACTCATTCAATTCTATGATCTGGTTTATTCTTCTTTGCATATGATTTGGTTCATCTTGTTGTTCCTGCAATAACTTCACCATTGGCACTCCCAAAGATGCAAGAAAAACTACCTCAGATCCATATACAAATTGGAATGGTGACATTCCAATTTCCCTTTTTGTGATGATTCTGTTAGCCCACAAAGCATATTTCATCTTTGTATGCCAAGCTCTTTTGTTATCCTCCAACAAATTCTTAATGATTCTCACTAGACTTTTGTTTGAATATTCAGCCAGTCCATTACCCTATGGATAGTACGTAATAGAATGATTGAGACTAATGTTATATTTGTGACAAAAACTTATCATTCTATTAGATTTAAAAGTAGGTGCATTGTCTATCATAGTCCTTTTGGGTCAACCAAATCTAGCAAAAATATCCTCTTCCAAAAAATCCATAATTACTACATTTGTGGCCCTTTGCAGATATTGCTTTGATTCACTTAGTGAGGTAGTCAGTTGTTGTTAAGATCCATCTATGATGTCCTGGAGAATTTGGATTTATTTCCCCAATAAAATCCAGTCCCCATTTCTGAAAAGGTGATTCTACTGATATTGGATTTAGAGGGAGTGGAACCAATTTCCTCTTATCATCAAAGATCTAGCATTGGTGACATGAGGTAGTCTCCTTGTAAACATCTGCAAACATTGAAGGCTAGTAAAAGCCATCTCTTAAAATCTTGTTTGTTGTCACCTTCCATGAATCATGCCCACCACAATATCCCTTGTGAAATTCCTTGATAGTATGTTTATCTTCATTCTCCAAGAGGAAATTGAGCAAAAAACCACTAGGATCTTTCCAATAAAGGTATTCATTCAGAATACAAAACTTGGTAGATTTCAACTTCACTGACCTTTCTCTTTTTTTTCTTAACCCTGCAGGAGCCTGTAAATTTTGCAACATATACACAATATCAAAATACCATAGAGACATAGAGAAATCATGCATTACCTGCACCACTGTATCAAGCTAATTTAAATGACTGGTCAAGAAATTTAGCTGCAAGGATTCACAGTTGGAATTTTCCATCATCTTTGCAAGTCCTTGTCCTTTAATCAGCTTGGCAGACTTAATTTCAATGTCATACTCAGTAACACATCAATCCATTTTGCTCTTTTTCCCTCTGGATCTGGCTATGTGAGGGTGCTCTTCACCACATTACTAGGAACATAAGCAATAATATGTGAATGAAGAAGATAAACTCTAAAATATTTCAAAGATTTAATTAGAGCATATGCTTGTTTTTCCATAATGTCATATTTCAACTCTCCATCTCTTAACACTTCATTAAAGAAGCATATAGGTTGTTCAACATTCTAACTTTTTTTATGTAACAAAACTCCAGCAATAGTGTGATTAGAGGCATAAGAAAATATTAGGAAATATTTTCTAATATCTGGAATTTACCAAAATTGGTGCTTCTGTGATAGCTTGTTTAATATACCTGAAATATCTCCTTGCCTCTATTGTCCACTTTATCTCATGGTCCTTTTTCAACATATTAATGATATTCATTAATATCTCAACAAAATGGGAATAAACCTTCTCAAAAAAATTACCCGTCCAATGAGTGATTGCACTTTCTCTTTACTTCTTGGCTCCTCAACCTTCAGGATTGCACCGATTCTCTCTGAATCAATCTTTATGACATCCTTTGAAATAATGCTCCCTAGCAATTTTCTTTCCTCCAATGAAAAATTTGATTTTCTGGGGTTTAATAATATTCCATACTTTTTACATTTTAGAAAACTTTATCCAAATGCTTAATATGGTCCTCGTCAGATCAAAAGTACACAATGATATCATCCATGTAGACAACCACAAATTTATCATTTTCCTCTGCAAAAGCAATGTCCATGGTGCGCTGGAAAGTAGCCCCTGCATTGATCAAACCAAAAGACATTTCGGCATACATAAATGCACCCCATGTTGTAGTAAATGAAGTCTTTTCTTTATCCTCACACAACACTTTGATCTGATTGTATCCTCAGAAACCATCCATAGTTGAAATCCTTTTAGATCCCACCATTTTCTGCAGAATATGTTCCATTTTTGGAAAAGGGTAATTATCCTTCAAGGAGACTTTGTTACTATTTCTGAAATCTATGCAAATCTTGATTTCACCACTCTTTTTTCTAATAGGCACCAAATTTGCAACCCATTTGGAAAATCTCAGAGTCACAATAATCTTGGCATTGAATCATTTTTTATTTTTTCTCAATAACATGCAACAACATTGGATTAACTCTTCTCAATTTTTGTTTGAAAGTTTTCTCACCAGGTTTTATTGGGATTGTATGTTGTATGGTAGAAGTATAATACTCTTTAAGGTCTTCATAACTCCAGGCAAAGACATCAGTGTATATTTTCATCAAATTGGCAGAGTCTTCTTTTTCTTTGACATGCAAGTTTTTTGAGAGTTTTATGATTTTCTTTAGTTACTATGTTTCTGTATTCAACAACATCATCAACAGGCTTCATTTTTGGGTCTCTAGAAACATCATTTTGATCAAAAAGATTCTCTAGAGGCATTAGGCCTCTGGGGATATGATTACTCTTCAACTGGACTATATCCTTTCCCCCCCAGTGAGTTTTTAAACTTTTTGTTTTCAGCAATTTATTCTTGACTTTCTTCAGCATCTTGGAAGTTTTCAAAATTATCATTTTCACTATCTATTTGAGTATTTAAAAACTCACGATAAAGATCCAAAAATATCTTTATCTGCATATCATCTTCAAATACCTTCTAGTATTTGGAATTGTCTGGTATGGAGGGTATGTTCATAATATTAACTTTAAACTTTCCTTGGCGAGCAGTGGGAGTTTTAAATTTACTAGCAACAATAGCCAAAGAGTCGACTACTATGTAAAATAGTTACCAAACATATCCCATACCTCATTCCTATAAGCCCTCATTCTAGGATGTTTGGTCTAATAACTGTCATTGGGCCCGGTTTATTACAAGCTCTGAATCTCCCATGACTTGTACCCTCTTTACTCCCATATCCTTCAAAGCATTCAATCCTAGTAATAAAGCTTCATGCTATGCCACATTATTGGTACATTTAAAAGTTAACTTATATGATAGAGCCTTAAAATCCCTGATAGGAGAGATAATGTATACACCAACACCAACACCAAGTTTTGCCATAGATCCATCAAAATACATGGTCCAAAGACCCTCTTCTTTATGTTTCTTTTCCAAAGCTTCTTGTCTATTTGAAAACTCTCCCTCGTCCTTAACTTCAATGGATACATGAATTTCAAGATCACAAGGAAGACCATCATTGAAGAAAATGGAAGATCCCAATTCAGTATCAACAACATAGATTGCATGATTATCTGGTTTTTCTTGGTTGCTAACCACATAAGGTGATATTTTCTCACTTTATAACATTTTTTCTCCACCAACCATAGGAATGATAGCATAAGACATATCCATTTGCGAACTTTCTTTCAATTTAGAAGTCCAAGACCTTGACAGCAATACACCAAATTTAGGAGGAATGTCTACTACAACAACGTCCATTACCACGGTCTTAGATGGAATTTTTGTAAAAGTTACCACCATATCCTTAATCAATCCAAGACACTTCACCTTCCTACAATCAAAGGAATACAAATATTTATATGGTCTAGTAACTTCCAGTCCCAAACTTTCTACCACTCCCTTGGGCATTAAATTAAGAGATGCACTAGAATCTATCATAACATTGTGCACAATCATATCATGTACATTTAAACTTAGGTAGAAAAAAGGAGCTTCATCATCATCCACATTTTCATTTTTTTACCCAAAGATTATGGTAGGAGCATCATCTGCCACCTCTAGGATATATGGTAAAAATTCTCCCTGACTCCTAATCATGTCTGTTATTTTAACTTTGTATTCCCCGTTTCTTAACAATTCATTGAAAGGAATGGAAATTTTCAATTTTGAAAGATTTGTCTGCAAGATAAAAGTGGAAACAAATTTCTCTACATCCACCAGTGTTGGCTGTTTAAATTATTTTGTTTTCTGTTGTAATGTCCCCGACCCTCTGATCGGCGAAGAGAATGCTACTAATGCTACTGTCTACCCGAGAAACTAGCCCCATGAACATACACATAAAAATCGAAATGCAGTTAAGTAAAACATGCATAGATGCATAATTATTCATCATACATTGGAAGCAAACTACTTTCCATTCAAGCATTTAGCATGTTCATCATTTCATTAAACATCAAATACAATTGTAAAGATGAAATAGACAAGAATACTTATCTTATGAAGAAACACGTCTCGCAACCAGCTATGTCGCTGCAATGTTCCACCCAACCATAGGCCAATGTGCTCCTTAATCTCTCAGCAACACTGCCACCCCCGAGTTGGGCATGATTCCCCAAGGAATAAGGAAACTAAGAAAGCTCACACATAGCCAAAGATGTCAAGACTCAGTCAAGCCAACACAGTTGGGTTTATCAGACCAAGAGTATGCAACAACACATAACCAAGCCAACAATTTGGGTTTATCAAGTTATCAGGAGATGGAAGCACTTTCTGCTAAGCTGGTGGGCTCACTTAAGAGCTAAGGATTCAAACACAAGAACTGGCTTGACTCCTAAGACATCCACACACACCCAACACAAGGAATCATTATCTTCTCTGTTGCAAAGTCCCTCAAGACATGAATTCCCTTCAAGTGCTATTCAGGGGGTGTAGAGAAGAGAGCCAGCCCTCTAGCTCTGTCTAGGAGGCTCCTATAAACACTAGGATTGTCAAGCAGACTTCTTTCCACTCCGACACAGTCCAAAGACCAATCCATTGTGCACACACAACAAAACAACCATTCACAGCTTTGGGGTTTAAAAGAAAAACACCATCGAACAAAACCAAAAAGGCAATTTGGGTAATACCCAGCTTAGACTGAGCAATTTGACTCTAGAGTCGTTCTTGGCCCTATCATGTCCAAAACGACTCAACAACAACATACAACAACCAAATTGTGGGGGAAAAAAACCACCAACCCTGCGCCTATGTAGAGAAGAGCCACGGCCCAATTGGGAAGAAATGTAGACACCAACAAACTCCCAGTGTGAAGGGAAATTACACACAATAAAAATCGGGGAAGGAAGAACATGACTTCCCGTCTGAGGTGAGGAAAAACCCAAAACCTGTGCGTGAGGAGAGAAAACGTCCAGGATCGTAAATCATGAATGAGAACCCACCATAGCAAATCGTGAAGGTAAGGCGCTTCTCTCCATGTTCTTTGCGTGAGAGAAGATAGATGAAAACAAAAAATGGGTCGTGGTCCCTGTTGGGCACCATTTTGACCCCTTTTTGTCACCTAAATATCTTCCATTTTCCTCCATAAAACCTTCATACTGATTTATAAAGCCTTAAATTCACCCACAAACTTTGGTTAAAAGGTATAAATGTCATTGCTTTTTAACAGATTGAATTTTGAGATTTTTAAAGCATTTAAACTAAGGTTTTTATTCAGGATTACAGGATGTGCTAACTTCCCGTAATGTCTCCAAGGTTGAAAACTTGCAGGCCAGCTAGGCGTGAACTGAAAGATGGAGAAAATATCCTTAGTGTCCAAGGATGGATAAACTTCCAACGAATAGATGATGTGGCTCTCATAGGTGTCAAGTCAAAGTCGGTCAAAGACGACCACCTGTGCCACCAATCAGCACAAAAGCAGGGCAGTTCCGATTTTATGGATCTGATGGAGGATCTCGAGGACTATATTTTATTAATTAGTTTCCAGATTAATAGCATTTCTAGTTTTCAAGAATTTGTATAAGTACTTCATAAAACAGAGGATAAATCCATCATGATTTGGGGAGAAAACGCATACTGTTATGGACTGCGTTGTTCTTTTACTGTGTATGATCGATTTCTTATGGTGAATACAATTAAAGTTTAAGCTCTGTGATTCTCTATCTGTGTGTGTGAACGAGGCATTGGAGGGCCCCCATTGTCGAGTCTGCACACATTTCAATTTCCAGTAAACGATTTGAATTGTTTCCACGATTTGGATTGTCGCCGGTGGTATGTCTCAGTTCCTGTAGGATTCTATTTCATTATTGTAGAATGAGTTAAATTGTTTTGAGTCAGTTTTATAAACTTTGTTATTTCATTAGATATATGCTGTAGAAATGATTCAGACTATTTCACATTACTCTGCATTGTTTATTCAACAATAGATTTTTAAGAATAGTTACACATTACGAATGATTTCCTGTAAAGGGAATTAATGATTGATTGTTTATTCAACGTTGAGATAATGGGTAGAGTTTTGTGATTCATGTTTCAGGGTTAAGTTTAATTTGTAATTGTTTTTATTATCTTAGAAGCTTTCACATATAAATTTCTTTCACATATAAATTGCTGTGTAAATGAAATATCAAATGAAGCTGTTCCTGTAAGGGAATTTTTGTGTTTTCAAATCACAGTAACTTAATTTGTTAATAGGGTTATTTCATAGATAAACTAGATTTGCAGTTAGGTCTAGCTTTGAGTCCTTATATTTGGATATGCCTCTAAGTCTACCAACCCGGATTGACATAAATTCAAGGTTTGATCTGCATTAGTGGATCGAAGCCCAACATTTGGCCCCGCTGCCGGGGAGGCATTGTAGAAGTAGGCTTAGGAACTTTAGTTCTCTGATAAAAACAAAAATTTCAAATAAAAACACAGAATAGATTTTAGTTTTATGTCAAGACAAAGAGACGAGAAAGGAAGATTTATCAAAAACCCTCCAAAAACAGAAGTAACAGGACCTTCTTTTCCAAAAGGATTCATCACAACAGTTGGTACTTCTAAAATGGCTGAGGAAGAAACATCAAAAGGGCCAACTGCAGAACAGAGAAGGGAGTATGAGAGAATGTTAGAATTAGAAAATAAACGAAGACAAGAGAGAAGAGAAGAAGAGAGGCGACATGAAAGGGAAGAAGACAGGAGACATGAGAGGGATGAAAGAACAGAAGAAGATCAGGAAGCCACCTTTAAATTTCCCATTTTGGACACTAGCATTATCCTAGGAGAAGAGGTAAAAATGAAGAATATTCCACCATCTGTCTTACCAAACTTCTATGGCATGACTTCTGAGGATCCAGACTCTTTCCTATTTGAGTTTGATATCTTGTGTCGAACTTATGGATACACTGATGACACCCATAAGCTTCGTCTTTTCCCTGCTACCCTTAAAGCAGCTGCCATGAAATGGTTCATGGGCTTAGGAGAAGAGCATTCTATCACTAGCTGGGATGAAATGAGGAAGATCTTTCTTCGAAAATATCAGGCATATTGCAGATCAAAGGATCTAAAAGATGACATTTTTGGAATGACTCAACAGGAAGATGAGAGCTTGGAGGAGTATTTGGAAAGATTCTCATATAACTTATAGAAATCTAAATACAATTCTTTGACATCTGAGATGATTAGAATAATATCTCTAAAAGGAATAAGAGAAGAGTATTTGGATATTTTGAATGTTATGGGCAAAGGTGACATCTCTTACCTTCCCTTTGATGAGATACAAGATTTATGTCAGAAATATTCAAGAGGAAAGGCTAGAACTGGAAAAAGGGATATCACTACCAAAGTAACTAAATCTACAAACAATGGTATCTCTAGGGCTGAGCTTGGAAATCTGCTAGAAGATTTCAAGATTGATTTATTGAGTACCTTGGGCACACAGGTCGAAGTAGAAAAAACCAAGAAAAGGCAAGAACAACAGGACCAACAAGATCAAGCTTTGTCTATTTTTTGTCCTAAATGTAGAAATAAACACCCACTAAAAGAATGTCCTTTAAATGTTGTTGAAATTTGTGGCTTATGTACTTCTAATCACAAAACTGATGACTGCCCCAGATTGAAATAATTGCAGGCAGCTCGAATGGAGGAGAATCAAAGCATGGAGTCTCTTTACTTTATGGGACAACGAAGACCTTGGCAGCCACGATTTTCAGGTATGTCTCAAGATCCTATGCAGCAATTTCATACAAATTATCAAACTCCTATTCAGAATTCATGGAGTGCACCCATGCCCTCGCAAACTTGGTCTCCTCCATTATCCCAATCTGCTCCAAATTGGAGAGGATATGCCCATGGTAACCAGACATATCAGCAGGCCTATTTACAGCCCTATCAACAACCTTCTGCCTATCCCCAATACCAGCAGAATCAAGACCAAACCCCATCTTTCCAAGTTCCATCTTTTCAACAACCTAACAACATGGCTCCTCAATTGGGTCCACCACCTCAACAGCTTCAATTGCCATCCAATCAGCCTCCACCTCACCCTACACAATTGCCAGCTCAGCCAATTCCAAATCCAAATAATAAAATAGACAGAGCCATATATAATGTTGATGATGGAATGGCACTCCCCTACTCAATTCTCCCACTGCAAAATATCAATTTAAGATCTAGAAAAATTTTACAAAAGTAATCTCTTGTTATCTTAGAAGAACAAACAGAAAATGAGAAAATTCCAAAAAAATTAAATACAGAAAAATCACAGTCAAAAAGGGAAAACATTAGTATCTTATACACCTCCTTTTCTAGAAAGGTTGGTTAAAGAAAAACCTTCAATCTCCCTACCTGATTTTGATGTTTTGAATGAGTTAACCAATGTGTATGTCAAAATTCCATTACTGTAGGCTATAAAGGATATTCCAATTTACACTAAAGCAGTTAAGGAATTATGTCTTAATAAAAGAAAGAAGGATCCATCAAAAATTTGTGTGGTAGGCAATCTAGCAGGATTAATGTCTAATACTGTTTTCATTGAAAAGTATGTAGATCCTGGAATCCCAATGGTTACAATTACTGTTAACAATTTTTCAATTCCAAAAACACCGATTGATCTAGGTGCAGCCATTAATGTCATGACACTAGAGACAATGGAATACCTTCACTTGACAAATCTCAGACCAACCACAACAGTTTTGGAATTAGCTGATAGGTCTAAAATTACACCTGAAGGGATCTTAGAAGATATCATTGTTTCTTTAGAATCCTGGGAATATTCTGTCGATTTTATAGTGCTACAGCCAAAGTCTAATCTAGGAGGTCACCCATTGATTCTTGGTAAACCCTGGTTGGCAACAGCGGATGCCTTCATAGGGTGTAGGTCAGGAAGTATGCTCATTTCACATGGGACAGAGAGAAAACAAATTGCACTTTACCCTTCTGCCCAAATACCTTCTACATTAGATCAGCTGTCATGGATTAATGAGACCAAAGAACAAGAAGAAGAAGTGATTCAGCCTATCCTGAGTATCAATCAGTTCTTTGATTTTCAGGAAGAAAACAACGAAGATTTGTTAGATTATTTTATTGCTGAACCTGATATTTCTAAAGAATTAAAAGACATGAAATATGCTGTAGCAGATCAAGTTTTGGGTTATAATTTTCAGGAAAATTGCACAGTACATTCCTTAGCATTGGCACTTCATGATATTTTTAATGTTCATTCAATCACAGATATTCAAAGTAAAACAGTTGAAATCAGTCCAAGCAAACATTTGAATATAAGTGCACATCTTACTACATCACAGGAAGAACAGTTGATTACTTTGCTGAATAAACATTCACATGCATTTGCCTGAGAGTATACTGATATGCTAGGTATTCATCATGAGACATGCACTCACCACATTTACACAGATGATAAAATCAGACCTCTTAGACAACCGCAACATAGAATGAACCCCATACTAAAAGAGATAGTCAAGGAAGAGTTGCAAAAGTTGTTAAAAGTAGGATTTATTTACCCCATTTCCGACAGCCAATGGGTTTCCCCCTTGGTTGTTGTTCCAAAGAAAAATGGTAAATGGCGCATATGTGTAGATTACAGAGAGTTAAATAAGGCAACATTAAAAGACTATTTTCCATTGCGTTTCATTGATCAAGTGTTGGATACCTTAGCTGGAAAAGAATATTTTTCATTTCTAGATGGTTTTAGTGGGTATAATCAAATTAGTATTGCAAAAGAAGACCAAGACAAAACCACCTTTACATGTCCCTGGGGCACATATGCCTACAAGGTTTTACCTTTTGGCTTATGTAATGCCCCAGTTACCTTTCAGAGGGCAGTCTTGGCCATCTTTGCAGATCTAATTCATGAGTGTGTTGAAATTTACATGGATGGTTTTCTGTATATGGAAGTACCTTTGAAGATTCCTTAGCAAACTTGGAGAAAATTCTAAAAATGTGTGTTGACTCAAACCTTTCCCTTAGTAACGAAAAGTGTTTCATGATGATGACTGAAGGGATAGTTTTAGGACATCACATTTCTTCATCTGGAATAAAAGTAGACCCTGCTAAAATTCAAATCATTGAAAATTTATCTGAACCAACAACTCAAACAGATGTAAGAAGCTTTTTAGGGTATGCAGGCTATTATCATAGATTTATTGCAAATTTTAGTAAGATAGCTCTGCCATTGTTTAAATAGCTTTCAAAGGATGTGAACTTTAATTGGGATATTGACTGTCAATCTGCATTTCAGATACTTAAAGAGAAGCTCTCAACTGCTCCCATTTTAAGGGGACCAAATTGGACATTGCCTTTCCATATTTCTACTGATGCATCTGCTACTGCAATAGGGGCCTCGTTGGGACAAAAAGAGCATACCATGACTTATGCTATCTATTTTATTAGTAAAAATATGACACCTGCAGAGTTGAACTATACAGTCACTGAAAAGGAGATGTTGGCAGTGGTTCATGCTGTAAACAAATTCCGTCATTACATAACTGGCTACAAAAATTTTGTCCATACAGATCATTCAGCCATACGATATTTAATGAATAAATCTATCACTAATGGTAGGATCACTAGATGGTTGTTGTTAATGCAGGAATTTAATATCACTGTTTTCGATCGGCCTGGATGAGAAATCAAGTGGCAGATTTCCTGTCTTGCTTACACAATACTGGTGAGGTTGTTCCTGTTTTAGATAGTTTTCCTGGTGAACACCTGTTTGCAATTTCTATTATCACTCCTTGATATGCTGATATTGCCAACTATTTATCATCAGGCCAACTACCACCATCTATGTCATCTAAAGAAAAGAAAAAGATTATTAAACAAAGTGCTAGGCATATATGGGTTAATGGTGATCTCTTTTACACAGGATATGATCTAATTATAAGAAGATGTGTACGACAGGATGAAGTCTTAGACATTTTAAAGGCATGTCATGATGAACCGTGTGGTGGCCATTTTGTAGATAAAAGAACAACATACAAGATACTCAATTTGGGGTATTATTGGCCTTCTATTTTCAAAGATGCTAAGAGGTATGTTAGAATTTGTGATACTTGTCAACGGATGGGACGGCCAGTCCGGTCTGATGAAATGCCACTCCAACCACAAATCCTCATTGAACCGTTTGAAAAGTGGGCCCTTGACTTCATTGGTCCAATTCATCCACCATCACAATGGAAGAAGTACATTTTGGTATGTACAGACTATGTCACCAAGTGGGTAGAAGCCAAACCATTACCAAGAGCCACAGAACAGACAGTGGTAAACTTTCTTTTTGAGGAGATATTTATCAGATTTGGGGTGCCTAGAGATATTGTAACTGATCAAGGTGCCCAGTTTACTTCCAAATTAGTGCAGGAGATAGCAGAGAAGTACAAGATTAACTACAGAAAGTCTACCCCTTACCATCCACAGGCTAATGGCCAAGTGGAATCTACAAACAAGACTTTGGAAGGAATCATCACCAAAACTATTCAAATGAATAGGAAGGATTGGTCAGCTAAGCTTACTGAAGCTTTATGGGCATACCAGATCACTTGGAAAAACAGTACTGGTTTTTCTCCTTATCAGCTTGTTTATGGTAAGCAAGTCCTCCTACCTATAGAGTTTCAAATTCATACCTTCAAGTTAGTAGCAGATTTGGGTATGGATCTTTCTGAGGCACATCAAGAAAGAATACTTCAATTGAATCAACTAGATGAGATGAGACAGGCTGCCATAGAACACAATATCTTGATCCAATAGCAAAGAGCTCAATGGCATGACAAGTTTGTTAAAAAGAAACAATTTCACATCGGTGACTGGGCACTATTGTTTGACTCAAAGTTCAAAGACTTCAAAGCCAAATTCACAACTCATTGGCTTGGTCCATATGAGATTACAGAGGTATATGACAATGGTTGAGTCCAACTTCAAACAATCGATGCTGAAGCACGCACATTTGTGGTCAATGGCCATCGGCTCAAACTTTATACCAAGCCTATCAGCAAGGAAGATTTCATACAACAAATTTCACAGCAAAGGGAAATGGAAGTGCTGGATAGACACATTGGTGTTTCTCCTTCACCTGGTTCTTAGCTGATCTGATATAGCAAATAATAATAATAATAAATAAATAAATAAAACGAAATATATATATATAAAACCGAGAAAAAAAGGAAGTTTAGTTGTGAAAACTAAGTCACTGGCACAATATAAACTTGAATTTTCCATGGAAAACCAGGTTCGCTTGGCCATTGAAAATTCATAAAAATATTCTTTTCAAATTTCATGCATTTTACATAGCTTTGTTTTCAATAAATCAATTTTTTGTTTGACTTGAGGACAAGTCAATAAATAGGCCTGTGAGGGGGATAAGCATTTTTATGCTTTTTTGCCACCCTCCAAGTCTTTTTCATATGCAGAAGTCATATGCAGAGGGACCCGATTTCCAATAACACAGAGGGACCTGACTTCTAGCAAAGAAGAAGGAATCTGAGATGGCAGACATTTTGCATAAAGAAGACATCAGAAGGACAGATATGAACTAGAAATAAATGCAAACCAGTTACATCAGGCAGCAAGCTCATCATACAGGGATATCAAGCAAAGTCTGTAAGAATTTTAGTTTTTGTGTTTTAAAAGTTGCATGATTCTTTGTTTCAAAGTGATAACATATTTACCAACCCTCGTAAGCTTGACTGCCTATTTTCATTTTCCTCACAGTCTCTGCCAGCATTCCATTTACTTTCCATTATCCTACCCTAGGGGTCAAGATGGTGGTCAAAATCAAACCCATAATCAAAATTATAATGGCCAAAAACATATACTGCATTCTACAGGAAGGGTTTCCTTCTTAGCAGAAAGTCAGACAAGGTCTCCTTCTCAGCAGAAAGTGAAATGTTTTAAGAAAAATAAAACAATAAACTGGAAAATAGAATTTCAAATGTTTTTCTATATATACATTAGTGCATCATGCATTAAGTAAACATATAGAATTTAAGGAAAATCGATGGTCATGTGTATTTTCAAAACGAAAAGGAGTCTACTTTAAGAGAAAAAATCCCTTTATTACAACTCGTTCATTAAACGTTGGGGCATGCAAAGAAATCAAAACATGTTATGTGCAGATGAATTAAAACCTTACCTTTCATTTCTTTCCTGAATGAGTAATTAAATGAAAAGTGGCATGTTCATGTAATGATGAGAAGAAACGTGGTTATATGCTCCAGGACAGTATACACATGTGCCTGAAATTTGTATTATGAACTGGTGAAGTCGAGGATTACGATTTGGTCATTTCTTTTTGGACCAAATCCAACTCACTGTCTCTGCAAAAGCCCAATTGCTGTGGGTAACAGTTTGCAGTAAGAAGAAGCCGTGGATTAAAGGAAGGACGCATGCACCAATTGTTGTGGAAGTAATCGCACAGGTAGAAGTGAAGGCAGTTACATCAGAAAGGAGGTAAAACTTAAACCCTTTCTTTGCCAAAGACTCTGCTAAGACCAGCAACAATTCTACATTTTCAGAGTGTCGTTTTGGGATAAGAAAACAAATGTAGAGTTAAAAAATTGAAAGGTTGAAGTTTCCTGTTACATATCTCTTTCCTATTCAAGTCCAAAATGTCATCTAGACTAGAACCAGAAAAGTTCAACCCCACTGATATTCATGATAATTGCATGGAGATTTTTGAAAAGAAACGGTGGGTAACTTTTTTTGAAAAGTTTGATGGGCATAATAATCATGTTAGTCTAGATTTTGCTGAAACATTTGATGGAGAAAGGGTTATAGTGGGAAACTTGAACTTCAGACTGTTTGAAGACATCTTAGCACAAATTATTGGCCTGCCACGGCAAGGAGAAAGATTTTTCAAAACTAAGCAATTCAAGGAGAAGGCATGGATACCCTTTTTGTGCAGATCAAGAGCAGGGTCAGTAAACTGGAAGAAAGGAATACCAAGGAGCTGGCTAGTTCATCCCTGGGATGAAATAGTTTATGTTATCCAAAAATTCATTACTTGTGAAGGTCGATTCAGTATTGTTTATCTTTACCATATCAAGCTGTTGCAACATTTAAAAGGTGAATGTGAGATTAATATGCCCTATTTCCTATTACAGAGTTTAACTAAGATGGCTAAGGCTGTCCAAAGGCGTGAAAAAGACAAAATGACAAGCCTTTTCACTGTGGACTCATCAAAATCATCATCCAGTATGAGTTACAAAAGCAAAATTTGACATGGTCAGGATTTTTAATTCACAATCAGTTTGAAGAGCAGGAAGAATTGCTTGAAGAAGGTTTAAAAGAAGATGAATTGTTGATGATAACATACCCTGAGGCAACAGGCTCAAAACCGCCAAAGGGGAAAAAGAAAAAGAAAGAGGTGTTACTGGTTACAGATGATGAAGACAACTCTGAGACAGCAAGTTCAAAACAGCCTCAGAGAAGGATACAAACTAGGAGTGTGATGAGAGAAGAGAAATAGTTTCAAAAACAAGAGCAAATTTTCACCACTTACCAGAAAAAGCCAAGGAAGTATAAACAAACTCAAAGTAAGTCATCCTTGGGGAGTCAAGAAGAAGATCTAGCAGATGAAATAGGGCAGAATATCCAAGACACTGATGAAGTGATCAAACAGACAAAAAGAATCAATCTCTTCTTGGATCAGCAAGAGAAAGAAAAGAAAAAGCCATCAAGACAGGAAATAATAAAGGATTCAGCTTCTTTTTTCTCAAAACAACAAACTGTGGAAAAAGAAAAGAAAGAAGATTCAGTAGAAAAGAATGAAGAATTGGGGATGGACACCAATTCTGTACAGCTTCCAGTGAAAATGAAAAAGAAGAAAACTTCCAAGAATAATAAAGAGATTAAGAGGTTGAAACTTGAAATAAAGGAATTAGAGCTCAGGAATGAGAAGTTAAGAGAAGTCAACCGGAAGCTGAAGGTTCAAAGGACACGCATTTCCAAACATGCATACAGATGGTACAAGCAAAAGAAGATTTATAAAACTAAATATGAGAGACTGAAAGTCCTTTATGCATCTCAGGCTTCAACAGATGCATCATCTTAGACAGGAGATTAAAAGCAAGAGGGTCAGCAGCAAAATTTTGGTTTTTGATATAAACAAGGTCAAATATTTTTGGGCATGAGGACATGAAATAGCTTCCTCTTGGGGGAGATGTTGGGCACCATTTTGACCCATTTTTGTCACCTAAATATCTTCCATTTTCCTCCATAAAACCTTCATACTGATTTATAAAGCCTTAAATTCATCCACAAACTTTGGTTAAAAGGTATAAATGTCATTGCTTTTTAACAGATTGAATTTTGAGATTTTTAAAGCATTTAAACTAAGGTTTTTATTCAGGATTACAGGATG
>LPNX010115401.1:634005-674911 GCA_001517045.1 Pseudotsuga menziesii
TTGTAAGCCATCTAGGCTTGAACTGAAAGATCGAGAAAAGATCCTCAGTGTCCATGGATGGATAAACTATCAACGAATAGATGATGTGGCTCTCATAGGTGTCAAGTCAAAGTCGGTCAAAGACGACCACCTGTGCCACCACTCAGCACAAAATCAGGGCAGTTCTGATTTTGTGGATCTGATGGAGGATCTCGAGGACTATATTTCATTGATTAGTTTCCAGATTAATAGCATTTCTAGTTTTCAATCATTTGTATAAGTACTTCATAAAATAGAGGAGAAATCCATTAGGATTTGGGGAGAAAACGCATATTGTTCTGGACTGCGTTGTTCTTTTACTGTGTATGATCGATTTCTTATGGTGAATACAATTAAAGTTTAAGCTCTGTGATTCTCTATCTATGTGTGTGAACGAGGCATTGGAGAGCCCCCATTGTCGAGTCTACACACATTTCAATTTCCAGTAAACGATTTGAATTGTTTCCACGATTTGGATTGTCGCCGGTGGTATGTCTCAGTTCCTGTAGGATTCGATTTCATTATTGTAGAATGAGTTAAATTGTTTTGAGTCAGTTTTATAAACTTTGTTATTTCATTAGATATATGTTGTAGAAATGATTCAGACTATTTCACATTACTGTGCATTGTTTATTCAACGATGGAGTTTTAAGAACAGTTACACATTACGAATGCTTTCATGTAAAGGGAATTAATGATTGATTGTTTATTCAACGTTGAGATAATGGGCAGAGTTTTGTGATTCATGTTTCAGGGTTAAGTTTAATTTGTAATTGTTTTTATTATCTTAGAAGCTTTCACATATAAATTGCTGTGTAAATGAAATATCAGATGAAGCTGTTCCTGTAAGGGAATTTTTGTGTTTTCAAATCACAGTAACTTAATTTGTTAATAGGGTTATTTCATAGATAAACTAGATTTCCAGTTAGGTCTAGCTTTGAGTCCTTATACTTGGATATGCCTCTAAGTCTACCAACCCGGATTGACATAAATTCAAGGTTTGATCTGCATTAGTGGATCAAAGCCCAACAATCCCTTCTCCTTCCCACATGAGGGTGAGTGAGCTCCCTGGTGGAGTGTGCGTGTGGGAAAGGATTGACCGTCCTGCCACACCACTGCCCATGCAATAATTGCCCCAACTAACATCAGAGGATTTAATTTGGTAGTTGAATGAGATAAGGAAAGGTGGTGAGACAAAAGGTAGGTGATAACTAAATGGGTTCATCAATTGACACTTGAATTTTCCCCAATGGCTCCCAAGGGTTAGACATTTCCCCCTCCTTATCCTTAGGAAAATCATTCCCTTTTCATTTGGTTGCATTGACATAGTTGGTTTGGGTTTTTAATTAAATTGCATACTTACATGATGTCAAAATTATATTGTGCCGGCTAGCATGAAATATACCTTCGGCAACGATTTTAATCGTTGGAACATAAAACGATAAATCGATGGTAGGGATTTTTCCTTTAGCTCCGCACCATGATTAATTACAATATATGCATCATATACATTTGAAAGCAAACGGGGTCAAAACCAGGGTGTTACATCTCTATTTTAATTTCCGATTCTTTATACACAATGGATTCTTTTTTTTCACTTCTCTTTTCAGTATTTTGTTGACTACTAGAAGGTTGATTTTGATTGAACCTTCCTTTATTCACAGTAGCATCTCTATTTATCAATTTAATCTTTCTCTGGACATCATCTATGGCATGCAAATATCCTCTTTGGCACTGCTCTAACTCTTCCTCAAAATCATTATTGGCATCCTACCGAGCAAACATATTATGCTCTTCCTCAGTGAGGTATATTTCAGAATCCAAGTCACCAAAATGGTGAGTATGATCCTCAATAGATTCAGTCCCATCTTCATCTACAACATAGTTCTCAAGAAAAGGTGGCCTTATTTGCTGATCATATCGATTTCTAGGATCCATCATGTCCCTCTGTATAATTTGTGGAGGTGGGGGAAGATTGGGCCTTTTGAAGTTTGGGTTTCTGATTTGAGGTTCATTATGTTCTATGTTCAGTGGTCTATTATCCACAGTCATCCTATCCATCAAATTTTCCATTGTTTTCAACATCATTTCAAATTTGACATCATTAGAAGAAGAAACAACAAAAGCAACAGGCACATTTTCTTCTCTAGCTTTCCTTTTGTCTGTCTCTACTTTTTGCTTTATTTTTCCACTTGCCATCATATTAGCTTCTACTTATAAAGCATCTTGAAACATAACAGGAAGAATTGTTTATTTTCTTTCTCTCAATAATAATGCAAAGTCACCATCAAAGGAATCAACATAATGGAGTTTTGCAGGGCCTACCAGGGGTTTAATATCAACAGGAATAGAGTTATACACCCTAAAAAATTGACTAGAAAACTCATGGACGGATTCAAAACCTCATTTCTTAAGATTATTTTATTGAGAAAAAACCTTCAAAGGACTTTTCTTATCATCCCGTCTTTCTAAGAATGAAGTTTGGAAAGATTCAAATGTGGAAATGGACCTAGCAGGTAAATATCTAAACCATTTCTTTACCTCTCCTAACAAGCTAAGTACAAACAACCTCATCTTAACATCATCATCATCATCATCAACCAACTCCAAGCCTGCAAAATCATCAAATCTATCAACATGTTGTCTTGTTGTGAAATTTTCATCATCGTCATAGAAGGGAATTTTCTAGGCACACTTTTGAGGAAGGTCATGCAATACACCCGGTAAGGTTAATGGAGCAAACCTAGCAGCCATTGGTCTAGGTGGATTTGGAACACAAGGAGGAGCTTGAAAGGTTGGAGGGATTTGAACAGTTGGTGGGATATAAGGATACAATTTTTGAAAAACAAGGTTTCTTTCTTCAGTTTTTACATATTATTGAAGGTTGTGCCAAAGAGAATAAAGAAAATATGATTCTAACCTACTAGGATTAATTTTTGTTTCCCTCAAATCGGATTCAGATTTTGATTTTAACAAGGGCCTTTCAAAATTTATTTCCCTCCCAAAATCCTGAATGCTACGAAATCCTTGAGATGATGAAGCACCAAACCGAGAAATATTTATTTGTTCTTTTCCCTTACTTCTAAGCAATCTTTCTGTATTTTCCACACTTAGTAATATTTCAGTGTTAGGGTTACCTCATGTATGGGACCTCCTAGGAGCCAGGATGCCTTCTGAAATCTTTCTCAAAATCAATGTGGAGTCACCAGGAAAAATATACAACCTATTTCAAATGAAGAAGTCTCTATTGTCCATGGAAACCCTTTCTTCTTGGAATCTTTGTCGTCTCCCAGGGTTGATTTTCATTTTCATACCCAACAACAGCACCAATTTGTTAGCACTCAGAATTGTACCCAAGGTTGTGGAAGGTAAATCCAAAGGTAACAACAGAACCACTTTAAGAAAGGAAGTTGGCTTCCTCCTTCCTGGAGAGGGATATCTCACAAATTTTTAACAGGGCCAGATATAAAATGAAATGAAGTTTTAGATTGAATTGGTGGTTGAAACAAGGTAAGCATACAATGGGCTATGGAGTTACAAATATCCTTATGAAATATAGAATTGTTTGCAGGTGAAATTCTACAAAGAGAAGGTAGCACTCAGTTACAGTAAAAAAGAAGTTTGTCTGGTGATAAAGAATGAACAACAACAATCCATCAACACAGAGCACCTGAAAGATGAATTCTGCATGAACTTTGGAAAGAAAGATTGGTGAATACCTGAAACAATAGCCAGAGCATAACAATATGAATTCTGAGCTATGGCACACTTATTTCAGATATGAAGAACACATAATGGCAAGTTTAATTGTAAGGACATGCACATAGGAAATGAAATAATAGATTGTAACTACGAAATACACATGAATATTTGCAGCAACAGGCCAACATTCGTCTCTACAATTTTATTAATGATAGATCACAAAATGCATAACACAAAATCTCACAAGTTCCAACCCTGTCTTCCTATATTTATGGTATATTTATAGTGTCATAGGATCTCGAGACCAACCATGAAACATATCTAAGAACAGTTGTAGCATGGGAATGAAAATCTGAACAAATCTTGATCTAGTCGATTCGCCATGATCATAAACCAAGAAAAAAAGCACGTTGGAATGCGCATGGTGGATCACTTTGAGAATTTTGGCAACTCGAAACCAGGATCACTTGATGATAATGACATTTTAGAGCACATTCAAGCAACCTGCAACAGTTTCATTCACGCCTGCATCTTTACCTGTGAAATTGATTCTGGATCTTTGATCTTTTAATCAAAACAAGGATATGGAGACACGTTCATGAACCTACCTTCTTTGTAAAATTTCGCTGAATTATGGAACATTAAATCAACGACACTTTGAACTAGCAGAATTTTTGTCGGCCATGGATCTAGATCAAACCTTTCTCTGGGCCGTCGAAACCTGCACCTTATACCTAATTTCACTTATTTCAATTCTTAATTAATCCGTGCATGTTGAATCAATGGAATTCACCTCCACCGTTGATCTTACCTTATCTTTAATCCTGGCCATCGAAACATGAATGCCTTTAACCAGTTCCACAGATATGGATAGCTATTTTCTTCATGCAATTTTAGATCAACGAAATGAATTTCCACTGTTGATCTGATTCCTTCTTAGATCTACATTGTTGATCTGGGATCAAAGTGTTTGGGTTCACAGTGTACTCCCAAAAGACCGAACACCAAGAGCAGCCTCTCACACAAACAGATCACAGACCAACACACCGATGTTTTGACGTGGTTAAAACCCTTGAGAGGGAAACACTCCATGGCCCCAGCCAAATAGCTACTTGCGACAGTTTATTATGCAAAATAAATAAAGTTACAAAATGAGCTTCTCATAATCGATCAACTAGCCAATGACCCTCCATGATCTTTAAATAGAGATCATGGACCAATCGGGTGGTAAGCCATGAATCAGGGGTGCGTATGATCTAAAAAAAGTTGAACCATTAGATCACTCTATATCTAGAACATATCATGACCATCAGATTAAATATTTACAAATGCATACTAATGCATATTAAAGAAACACACTTTACCTAACGAATATATTACACAAGTTTATCTTAACTAACTCCTAAGTGTCTAAATATCCTAACATCCCCCATTAAGAACAACTTGGGATAGGATTGAAGGATTACAAAAGTGACATTATTAGGAGAAAGAAGGAGGCATTAGAGCCTATCCCCCCTTAATGACACATTCCTAGACTCCTAATATAGATCGAAGTTTAGAAAACTTTGCTTCTGTAAGAGATTTGGTGAAGATGTCTACAACTTGATCATCTGCAGGGAAAAAGAGCACTTCAAGAACACGACAATGAACAATATTTCTAATGAAGTAGCTTAATGTGTTTATTGCATTGATGTAGAACTGAATATTTGGCAAGCTTGATGGCACTTTGATTGTTGCACCAAAGTGGAGTAGGTTGCTGCTGCTCGAATCCAAACTCTGAAAGGATCTGCCGAAGCCATAAAGATTCCCAACTGGCATTAACTGCGGCTCGATATTCGGCTTCTGCTAAAGAAAGAGCAAGATCTTGTTGTTTCTTACAAGCCCAAGTGACAGGTCTAGATCCCAGACTGAAAACATAACCTGCAGTAGACTTTCGATCATCAAGATCTCCCACCCAATCTGAATCAGTGAAACCAACCAACAAAGGTTCCCCCCTGTATTGTAATGAATCCCAAACTGAATTGCACCTAGTATATATCGAAGTATTCTTTTTGCTGCTTTCCAGTGACTTTCATGAGGTGTTTCTATATAACAGGAAACATGACCAATGACAAAGGAAAGGTCAGGATGAGAATGAGTCAAGTATAAGAGACTGCCAACAAGCTAACGATACAAGGTGGCATCTGCTTCAGGTAAAGTACAAGTGGTAGAAAGTTTGACTCCATACTGGATGGGAGAAGGGGTTGGTTTACAATATTCCATGTGAAAGTGATGAAGAAGGTCACAAGAATACTTAAACTGGGAAAGAAAGATTCCTTCATTAGGTTGCAAGACTTGGAGACCAAGAAAATAATGCAAATGTCCTAACTCTGACATTTCAAAATTTTCCTTAAGACTAGATTTCACATGGGTTAAAAGCTTAGGGTCACTACCAGTAAGGATAAGATCATCAACATAAAGAACAAGTATGATGAGATGGTTTCCTTATTTCTTGGTATAGACATTGGGGTCAGAATTCCATCTAGAAAAACCTGTGTCAAGTAAAAAGCTATCCATTTTGGCATACCCAACTCTATGAGCTTGCATAAGGCCATATAAGGATTTCTTAAGGTGACAGACAAGGCTAGATTTATTCTGAACATATCCAGGAGGTTGATCCATGTAATTTCCTCCTGTAAATCACCATGTAATAATGGAGACTTAACATCCATTTGATGGACTTCCCAGTTATGTAAGGCTTCAAGGGAAAGAACATGGAGGATGGAGTTCATTTTTGCGACAGGAGCAAAGGTTTCATTGTAGTCAATCCCTTCAACATGGGAAAAACCTTTGGAAACTAACCTTGCCTTAAGTCTTTCAACACTTCCATCTGATGCATACTTAGTTCTATAGACCCATTTACATCTGATAAGTTTTCTTCCTTTTGGAAGAGGTGCAAGATCCAAGCATCATTCGCCATTAAGGAACGATATTCTTCATCCATAGCTGCATCCCAATATGGATTTCTTGAAGCTTCTACAAAAGTTTCTAGATCATGATTCTATCAAACTTGAGCCAAAATAGAAGAGGCTCACTGAAACTAAGAACGTGTTTGATGTTGATCTCTACGATCACCAGCAAGATCACCAGCTGCTTCACATGTTGAACGAACCCATCAAGGAAGCAATTCTGCTGGTGCAGCTGGAGGAACATGAGAAAGTGAAGCTGGATTTTCATCCTCACTGTCATAATAAAAAAATGTAGTTGGAAACCTGTCAAGGAAGTTGGAAGTAGAAGAAGGGACAATCTTCGAATCGAGCTCGCAAGCCAAAGATGGCACAACCACCGAGTTAGGATTGCAGGCCAAGAGATGTTCATCAAATTTAACATCTCTTCTAATGATTATACCATGAGAATGTGGTTGAAGAATTCTATAACCTTTTACATCTTCAGAATATCCAACAAATATGCAATTTTCACTTTTAGGCTACAATGCTTTCTATTTTTCATCTAGAATGTGAGCCCATGCTTCACTACTAAACACACAGAAGTGACTTACATCTAGTTTAATTTTACTCCATGCTTCTTCTAGTGTTATACCTTGTAAATCTTTAGTGGGGGTGCGATTAACTATGTAATTTGCACAATTTATGGCTTTAGTCCAAAATTGAAGACTTGGTCCTTTAGATTGGATCATATAATTAGCCATTTCTTTTAAAGTGAGGTTCTTCTGTTCAACTACATCATTTTGTTGTGGTGTATATGGAACAATGTGTTGTTGTTGGATTCCTTGTTCAGTGCAGAAAGTATTGAGATTTTTGTGAACATATTCTCTTCCATTGTCGGATCTTAACTTAATGATTTGGTGACCAAATTGTTTTTCAACAAGGGCCTTGTAGGCCAAGAACATGTTAAATACTTCGCTCTTAAGTTTTAGGAAATAAACCCAAGTGCATATGGAGTAATCATCAATAAAAGTTAAGAAATATTTGAAACCAGAAAAGGAAGCAGATGGAAGAGGACCACACAAGTCACTACGCACAAGCTTCAAAGGAATCGAGGCGTGCCAAGAAGCATGTTTGTCAAAACTATCCCAATGATGTTTTTCGAGTACACAACCGAAAAAAACACCATCCTTGCAAGATACCATCGAAAGACCTGTCACCATATTGTCTTTACATAGTTGTTGCAATAAGCGATAATTTAAGTGACCAAATTGCTCATGCCAAAGTTTGGTCAAGTTATCACTGTGAGCAATAGAACTGAAGGAAAAGGTGATGACCCAAAGTTGTTAAATTTGTACAACATGGTAATATCATCAACAATTTTGGTAGCTAGGACATGGTGAGAATATTTTAAATCGTTGATTACAACTTGGTGAGGTGTAAACGTTACAGTTTTACCTTCACCAGAATGAGTGATTTGATTGATTGACAACAAATTGCAAGGAATTCTTGAAACACATAGTACACCACTAAAATGACCATTTTCTACGAGAACTATTCCAGATCCTACAACACTTAGAGATATATTATCACTAACAAATATTTGTTTGGTGTTACATTCATGCATAGTAGAAAAGATGGCTTGATCCTTAGCCATATCATAAGATGCTCCAGAATCAATGAGCCATTCATTTTGAGTAGAAGAAGAAGATGCGGTATAAGAATAACCAAAAGCACAAAGTGCATGTCCATGAGAGGTAGATTCTGAAGACAAATATAGGATGATGTGGTGCTTCTTCACTGCTGCTTCCAAGGCTTCCATCTTCTTGAAACACTTAGATTCATCATGATTATCTTTCCTGCAATAGTTGCAATGACACTTAGTATTCTTTCTTTTTGGCTTAGATACTTTGTCAATTTTTAAAGAAGGAGCTCACTGAGAGGGTTTGGGACCCATGTTTGGCTTATTATTGCTGCAATTTTGTTTCTTGGGAGGCTTGGACTTTTCTTTCCATTGGGACAATAAGGTTTTCCCATATGTATCTGCATTGTTGATCATTCCAAGATGGATGATCTTATCTAGCTCTCTAATCAAGGAATCACAAAACAATTCAAGACTAGGCTCTTGATAGCTAACTACATTCAAGTATTATTTCATGGAGTAAAATGTAGATACAAAAACAGAATATGCAGGTCCAAGTTTGGAAATAATATGATAAATGAATTGTTTGTATTCTCTCTTAATCTTGCATTCTTCACATAAGAGTATAAGAGTTTTGTACTTAGATAAATAATCTTGAATGCATGAAAAATCACTTGGATTTAAATAAATCAACTCATTCTCAAGTTGATGACCTCGAATTTCATTTTGTTTACCAAATACAGATTCCAACTTTTCCCAAGCTATATCAGGTTCATCAATTCTAGATAGGTGGAATTGAAAATCAGTAGAGATTGACATCCCAATCAATCCACGAGCTTCATCACATCTATTTGCCCATTTTATTTTCTTATCATCATCTATGGGCTCTATTTATTTCCATGAGATAATTCTGAAAAGTCCCCTACTTTGTAGAATATCCTCCATATGAGATTTCCATGAAAAACAGTTGGAATTAGTTAGGAGAATATCACAAGCGGAAGCCATGCTATAAAATAATGGCTGAAAATGCAGAAAACAACTATCTAGATGAAAAGAGATTGAAAAATCAGTCTATTTAAAAAAAAACGGCACTGAAAACTGATTCCAAAAGAGGAAGTTATGCTTGATCAAATAGAATGTTGAAACTGTTCTCATTAATAGTGACGTGGCATATAGAGAATGACCAACTAAAAAAAAACCCTTCTTCCCAAGATGAACCTTTGAAAATCACTTTACAAGAAAGTTGCTTTAAGTTAATCACTTTTGTAAAATAATTGATTTTCACTTTTATAATGATGCTACTTTTAAATAGTGCAACAAAAAGAATTAAGACTCACTTTTTATTTTATTTTATTTTTAATTTAAGTGAGATGCACTTTTACAATATAGTAACTTAAAATTAAAAATTGCATGCACTATTAAAAAAGCAACTTAATAAGACTTGAATTCAAGACCTATTAAGGAATAAAGCAACTTTGAACCAAGTGAGCTAAGATTAAAATGTAAGTAAAAGAAGGGAAAGAGGAATGTTTTTTTTTACTCTTCTCTCTCGATCTCCGTGCTTCCTTCTTTTCATGCAAATCACACCACAAACCGAAACGAAAAAAAAAAAAAATTCCACACTTTGAGGTTAGATCTTGTTATCTTTCCCGGGAAGTCTACGTTTTCTCTCTATTTATGATTCGCCGTGATCGCACAAGGTGCACAGCAAAGAGCATACACAACCGAGAAAAACCCTTTCCCTTTATGTTTCTGATTTGTTGTGATCGCGCTAGGTGCACGGCAAAGAACATACGCAGCCAGAGAAGGAAACAATCCGAGACTAAAAACAAAAAGATCTAATAATAAAACTGATAAAATATGATTTTTTTCCTTTAAAAAAAAATAAAAATAAAAACATCACTGTAACATTATACCTTCAGATATGTTGAAATCATCATATCTGGAGCAAACAGAAATTGTTTTCGATCGAACAAAAACTATTTCCTAATGAAAACGGTGCTCCGTACGCAATGGAACAACTCCCACGGCCCATAAATGCACAAAAATTCTAGAACCAGAACCCCTTTCAAAGTTTCGACAACACCAGTTCAAGATCTAGATCATAACTGGAAGCGACTCTTCATTAATGCTCTGATACCATGTTTGGGTTCACAGGGTACTCCCAAAAGACTGAATACCAAGAGAAGCCACTCACACAAACATATCATAGATCAACACACCGATGTTTTGATGTGGTTAAAACCCTCGAGAGGGAACACTCCACGACCCCAACCAATAGCTACTTGAGGTAGTTTATTATGCAAAAAAGAAAGTTACAAAATGAGCTTCTCATAATCGATCAACTAGCCAATGACCCTCCATGCTCTTTAAATAGATATCATGGACCAATCGGGTGCTAAGCCACGGATCAAGGGTGGGTATGATCTAAGAGAAGTTGAACCGTCGGATCACTCTATTTCTAGAACATATCGTGACCATCGGATTAAATATTTACAAATGCATACTAAAGAAACACACTTTACCTAACAGATATATTACATAAGTTGATCTTAACTAACTCCTAAGTGTCTAAATATCCTAACATGAAGTGGCGGGAAGCGGATCGCAAAAAATGGGCTTCTAGCTTTCTCAAGGCTCAATTTTAGATCTTTCCACTTCACCTTATCCTTTCGGTCATTTTCTTTCCGCACCGTTGATCTCTGCGGGATTCATTTTCAGCCGTTTATATGAGATCAAGTTTGCGGGCTGCAGAAAACAGAAGTCGGGATCCCGATTTTTCATATCCAAAACTTCAAATTTCCACTTTCCGATATTTTCCTTTCCAGACCATCGATCTTGTGCGAGAGATCTTTGAACCATAGATCTTGTGGATCACAGAAAGAGGGATTTCAACTTTTCACGATAAAATCCTTTGGTATATCCACTTTCCGATCTCCGCCCTTTGTTCTTTTCTGAGCCTTCAATCTTTGGCAAAAGCGCCCTAAGCCGTCGGATCTTCAGACAACAGAAAGTGAAAATCATGATTTTAACTTCTTGGAAGTTCGATTTTGATCTTTTTGCTCCTACCTTTCTGAACCGTTGAATTTTGGCGAAAACGTTCCGAGTCATCGGATCTTGGACTGCGAAAGGTGGAAGTAGGGTTTTATCACTTTTCACTACTAAAACTTGCTTTTTTTTCCTTTTTGCTCCCAATTTTTCCTTGGTGAAAAATATTTTTGGCCTTTGATATTGTCCGTTGTGTATCCAAGCTATCCATTCCCTATCATCATTCAATTAGGAGCGGATTTCTTCGTTTACATGCATTTTCAAGGTCAAAAATCAGAATTTCTTAAGTATTTGGCTTTTCAAATCTAGAAATGTCCCTTCAAACATATGTAGACCCTCATCAACATTATTTAAGGCCTTATGATATGAAAATTTGCAGACCTTATTCCTCCTCTTACTGGCCAAATCTCTTACTAATTAGTTATCCCAAAAATGGTGCTAACAACTGGCTCCAACTTGGGTTGTTATCCTTCGTGCGAGGTAGCAAAGAACCCTGTAGACTAGGTGCCGAATCCGTTGGGATGTTCCCAACTTTACAGACCTCAAACTTCTTATTTTTGTTTTTTTTTCTTAGGTCTTAGGGCCTTCCCTTCAGGCTTCAAATCCTTTTGCTCACCATTTGTACTGTTTCAAAAGTAAATAGATATATACACTATGATACAAAAATTACCTCCTCCTTTAGGACAAGTAATGTTTGAGAAACGTCCATTGATTGGACCTCCTTTTAGTTGAGACCCATATTAATGTTGTAGAATGAATGCATTCTCACCTCTGTATGCAGCAATGATATAAGGACCTACCCACATGTGATCAAACTTCCCATGTTTATCTTCTCTATGAGCATCCCATTTCAAAACCAAATCCTCAATCTGGAATTGTTCTTCCTTTACCTTCCTATCAAAAGTGGTCTTCATCTTTTCTTGATGTATTTGCACTTTACCATAGGCTTTGTCTCTCAACTCATTCAGTTCTATGATTTGGTTTATTCTTCTTTGCATATGATTTGGTTCATCGTGTTGTTCCTGTAATAACTCCATGACTAGAACTCCCAAAGATGATGGAAAAGCCACCTCAGCTTCATATACTAATTGGAATGGTGACATTCCAATTGCCCTTTTTGTGCTGATTCTGTTAGCCCACAAAGCATATTTCAGCTTTGTATGTCAAGTTCTTTTGTTATCCTCCAAGAGATTCTTAATGATTCTCACTAGAATTTTGTTTGAAGATTCAACCAGTCCATTACCATGTGGATAGTATGCAATATAATGATTCAGACTAATGTGATATTTGTGACAAAAACTTATCATTCTCTTAGATTTAAAAGCAGGTGCATTGTTTGTCACAATCCTTTTGGGACAACCAAATCTAGCCAAAATATTCTCTTTCAAAAAATCCATAATTTCTGCATCTGTGTCCCTTCTTGTAGGTATTGCTTCAATCCACTGAGTGACGTAGTCAGTTGTTGTTAAGATCCATCTATGTTGTCCTGAAGAATTAGGATTTATTTCCCCAATAAAATCGAGTCCCCATTGCCGAAAAGGTGCTTCTACTACGATTGGATTTAGAGGGAGTGGAACCAATTTCCTTTTACCATCTAGATACCAATATCCTCTATCTTGAACTTTTTCAAAATTTCATCTCGCACCCATCTGTGAGCTTGTCTTTCTCTATCAACCTTGTAGCAAAGGTTCAGATCTTCATCAAGCTCCTCATGTATGTGTTATCTCATGGGTGTCTTCTGATCTCGTATAAGACCTTCTTTCATTTTCACACATGATTCTTCTTGTCATGTGTATCTCTAGTGGCTGCAAATGTCTCTTCGTAGTCTATGCCTCGTGCTACGAATCTTGCCTTGTATCCCATGATGTTTCCATCCACTGCATGATGGAACTATGAACTTCTCTTCATGTATCGATACTTCATCCTAGACATCATTCTTCTTAAACTAGTCTTCCCTTTCTTCTTGGAATATTATGCATCAATGATGTCGCTGCATTGGTAATATTATTTTCATCTTTCAACTGTCGTCACTTGTTCCTCGGAACAAGTCTTCATTCTTCTTTGCTTGTAGGCGATTATGTATGCGATCTTTCCTACAAGTCAAATGCATTTGTATGGTTAGAAACATTTCATAAGGAATATTCATACTAGCAAATTCTTATGCATAAATGTATGATCATGCAATTACTTTAGCCAATACAACATTCATCCATATCTCACAAAACTTTTTTAGATGCCTTCCATCTCTACCAAGACAACATTGAGATTGTGCACTAATCCAATATGTCAGCAAAGAGGTTTCATTCTAGATAAGTAGCAATGGAGAATTTGTATAGCACCATGAGCTACTTACCCATCACATGCATATTAGTAGTATATTGTCATTAATGCAAATATCCTATCAAGCATAATACATCAACTGAATATAAACAAATGCATAACAAAACAATATCATGAAATGACAATTGAATACTTATCTTTATTTGTTTCATGGGTAGACTCCTTCTTAAGCCTTCAACTTCATCGTCTTCTTCATTCATGATAGCATCGTTTCTTATCCAAATGCTAAGGTGGATAAGAGGTGCTTCAAGAGTTGAGTTCTTCATATTCCTCATCGCTTGAGGGATCTTCTTTGGATGGTGAGAGCTTGATCTTCAATTGCTCCCATCTTCTCTTCTCTTCTTATGAGTCGAACTTCTTCTTCTTCCCAAAGTCTACTGAAAGTAATCACTTCCTTCTGGCACACATTCCTTGAATGAATGAATCCCATGATCCTGGGAGGCCATTCAAGGTGGCCATCACCACTTCTACATTCTTCACTTCTTCTTTTACCACTTCAAGTTGTTATTGATTTGAGAGACTCTTATGACTGCATGGTCTCTGCATTCTGGATCTTCACATTCTTCAACTGGTTTCTTAAGGTCATATTCTGATTTATGTTCTTCCCTTCAAATAGCTTGGTCAAGGAATCAAACATCACCGGTGTCTTTAGGGAAGACACTTGTGGTACAAGTTGATCCATGACTGAATCAACCATGATCTTCTTGGCCTTGACTAAGTTCTTCTTGTGTAAGGCTTCTAGCCTCATCTCCCTCTGGAACTGGAACCTCTATACTCATGTAGGTGTCCAATCCAATTTCTTCAGAAAGATCATATACTTCTAGGCTTGGAAGTTGTCAAGCTCCCCAAGCTTGTCATCAAGCTAATGTGATAGATCACTTTGAAATGAGAACCTCAAATGAAAATAGCAAAGGATTAGATCTTACCGATTTGAGGTGTCTGTCTTGGTTCCGGAGCTGGCTGATCTAAAGTTTGTCACGAAAACCCTAATTTTCAAAACTTGGAATCTTTCAGATTTGATTGGATAGACAGATAGATCTCTTCAAATGGAGCTGTCCAATGTACTCCTTTTTCTGAAAACAGTGGAGGGAAGCTCGCGGAACAGGAAGCCCTAGTTTTCCAATTTCTTCTGCAGAAATGCCTATACTGTTTCTGTGATATCTCTGAAATTACTACTCCTCTATGTCTGAAATTTCGCACTGAGGTAACCTCGCATGTCCCTAATCCAACACCATAGGTTTCATTAGAATTGGTTTCACCAATTGGGATTTATGACCATTTTCTCAAGGTGACATGTTACAGGACTGTTCAAAACAGCAAAGTTGTATGGCATGCCACGTGTCACTGGTTCATCTTCTGAGTCTGATCTTCGGACCACAAAAAGTACAGTTTGTGCCCTTTCTGGAACATCTTTGACAATTCCATTTGGACCTCTGTAGCCCAAGCTATAGCAATTCTCCCCAGGTGTGTTGTTTAGGGATGAATTCTGGAAGAGGCTGGAACCCTAACTTGGAGGGATCATATCTCCCCGAATATAACAAATCTGAGGCTGAATTTTGGACACAGTGTACATCAGGATTTTATCTTCGGCCCCTGCAATTTTAAGCTCCTAATACTTCTCCAATCGTGGGATATAGCTAATGTACCAAAACTTAGCATTTTTAGTATTTAAGGTTTTTCTAGCTCGGAGTCAAACTAAGGTTTGACTTTCCCAGAGTTTCACCCAACCAAATTTCTTGATTTAGGTCTCTAAACTTCGATTTTGATGAGGAGAACAATCCTATGTTGGGCTCACCCAAAAATTCCTCTTCTGTAGAAAGCCTTAATTTCCGCATCGAAAACTGAAGATGCTCGGAATCGAATTCCGCTTCGACAGAAAGATGCGCCCTTCAATGGAGAGTCAGTCTAGCATACCTTTGCTAATGGATTGTGGAGAGAGAAACAAAGAGTAAGAAGCCCTAGCTTCTACAGCTGCACAATGTCTTCTTCTCAAGTTAGCTCTGATACCATGTTAGATTTTTATCATTCAAGCTAGCATTATGATCTTAGGATCTTTTAACTGAGAGAATAACAAGCATAGCAATAAAACATAAGCACAACACAAGAGACAAGAGACACAAAGAATTTTCCTCGAGGAAACCATAAAAGAGAAAACCTCGCAACTTCCTCAGAAATAGAATCAGCACCAAAGGTAAAACTGAAAATCAGTAAGATGATCTCCCGATAGCAGCAGTCTCTCTCTCTCACACTGAGAGAGCTTCTCCTCTCTCACTCATGCACCCCAATGAGTGAGTGTGTGTGTATGAGTATGACAAATAGATAGGCTCTCACTCTCTATTTATATTCTTTCATTCACTTGGAACCCACTCCAACATGTCGGCCTCACTTAACAATTACTTACTAGAGCTGACATCTCTAGGAGTGTCTAATAACCCTAGTGCCCCACCACTTGTGGATACTTTGCCTCCTCCGACCAACAAGAGGGTAACACAATGGTGGGGACTATTGCCCCGACTTACAATGACTCACCTAGGGTCGACTTCACTAGGATAGTCTAATAACCCAAGGGCCCCACAACTGTGGGGACTTTAACCCTTGACCAATAGGAGGGTTACCCACAATGACTTGACAAGACTTTCTCATTTAAGAAACTTCCCGGAATAAACATCGGGATATGACATGACTCAAATACATTACAATACATCCCGGAATAAAAATCGGGTTACAATACATAAGAAATACAAGTGAATACATTCCGAAGTTACAATTACATCAATGCCTTGGTTTTCCAAGCCTTCGAATCAACCTTATCTTTTTCCTATGTGAGAAATATACCGTTTGTAGGGAATGTCTTGTGGTATGAGTCACAATGCATGGATTATGTACCTTCAAGATATATCCTTTAGGGCATAAACACTTAGAATTTTTCCTCTAATAGAGTATGGGAAAGGAGAAGTACCTCTAAGGAACCAAACCATTAAATCAATCATGTAAACCACTCTTATAAATTTATGGTCCAAGTCCTTTATTTTTTACCTTGAAACATGTATTAAACTAGGAGACTCATCCTTTATGTGACAAACCGAAAGCTACATCAAATATATTTTAGTATAATCAATAGATACATCTAGAAAACCCCATGCATGGGGAGAATCATGCTTCCTAGGATTTGGAGTTGGGTGATTGTCACAACAACCACACTAAGTTGCTACTAGAACACATCACAAGAGATATAATATTGACTCGCGTTGTGACTGGTGAAGTGAACCATTAAGTGACATTGTTATTTGTTGAAGTAATGACAACCTTAAATGAGAAGGAAATGACAAAGGAAATAGAACTTCGAAAACATATATCAAGAATTTGGATCCAAGGAAGGACCTTTAATTGAATGCATTTATTCATGGATTGGATGTCAAGAGGTTGAATATAATTCTTACTTTTTGGTGAAGATGAAGATGATTCTATCATGGAAAGAATTTGTATGCAAAGTAAAAATTAGAATCCATCGATAGTAGACCCTAAAGCATGACTTGGGCCAAGAGAGCCGATATTGGCGTGGAGAGTTGTTAATAAGTTCCATATCCCATTCTTGGACCACATATTCCTTCTAGAGTGCACATGTTTTGGTCTAGGGTTATTTTTATGGACAAATAACCATAGAGGTGGATCATATGCCCTAAAAAGTTTGGTTTTTTCCCCACACAATGTCCTACAAGTTTATAATGCATTAGAAGCCATTGATTCTAGACCACAAAGAACGACTTGGGACAAGAGACCCACTATTGGAGTGCCAAGCCTTGTGAAGAAGAAATGTAATTAAAAAGGTAAGTAGGGAATATCATAGCATCATAAGTTATAAAACAACTGAGATAATCATGGTAATCACTATCCATATCTAGATAGTTTCTAAATTTTTGAGATACTAAAAGTATATTAATAAAATTTTCTACAGTGCATTTCTTGAGAAAATCTCACATATTGATTTGCTTAAAATTGAAACAAGCTCATAGAAATTGATAAGAACACCAAAATCATACCAATTTTGCTATCTAATTTTAGAAATTGAGATCTGATATCCTTTGTTTCCCTTCAACAAACATGTCGATCACATAAAATATAAACATTTGGACTTGATTTTTCTTTACCAAACCATGACGCAGGACTTGCTACACTTTGTTGGATGACTCGGAATTTTTGTCAAGGAACAAATAGGAACAAAACAAGCTTGGGGAGCAATTTATTTTTTGTTTTGCTAGTATAATGATAAAAAATAAAATACAAAAAAAGTATAATGGGGAAAAATAAAAATAGAAACAAAAAAGTACAATGATAAAAATTAAAAATACACCAAAATTTATTCTAGGAAAAGTTTGGATCTATAATAAGGCACTGGTTTGAGTTAGATAAGACAAATCAAAGACACAAAGACAAAAGGCTATAAAGAAGATCAAAGACATACTTTTTTTTTGCTATCTTACTCTTTTTTCACGAGACATTTGAATTGAACACATGACAATAGCCAAATCAATATGCAACTCTTCATTTCCAAAAGTCAATGGAAAATATATTGGATGAGAGCTAAAAATCCTTCATATAGTAGAGAGAGATAACATATATCATAGAATACTGATCAAATCCTCCTCATCATCATCTTTGTCATCGTCATCATAATCATCATAGTCCTCGTCATCATTATCATCATCATCACCATCATCACCCTCTTCCTCATCAACATCATCATCATCATCATCATCTTCATCATCGTCATCATCAACATCGTCATCACCATCTTCATCTATTTAGTTATGTTTAAGCCATCGTTATAATCATCATCGTCGTCACCATCATCACAATCTCTGTCACCATCATCATCATTGTCGTCGTCGTGATCATCACCATCTTCAATATCATCATCACCACCATCATCGACATCTTCATCATAACAGCCACCATCATCGTCATCTTCATCGTCATCATCATCATCATAATCATCATCATCATCATCATCATCATTGTCATCATCATCTTCATCATCATCCTCATCATCCTCATCATCATCATCTTCATCATCCTCATCATCATCATCTTCGTCATCATCATCATCATCATCATCCTAATCCTCGTCATCATTATCGTCATCATCACCATCATCACCCTCTTCCTCCTCCTCCTCCTCCTCCTCATCATCATCTTCATCATCATCATCATCATCGACGTCGTCATCACCATCTTCATCTATTTAGTTATGTTTAAACCATCACTATCATCATCATCATCATCACCATCATCCCAATCTATGTCATCATCATCATCATAATCATCATCGTCGTCGTCGTCATCACCATCCTCATCCTCATCATCATCATCTTCGTCATCATCATCATCATCATCATCATAATCCTTGTCATCATTATCGTCATCATCACCATCATCACCCTCTTCCTCATCAACATCATCATCTTCTTCTTCTTCATCATCATCATCGACGTCGTCATCACCATTGTCTTCACCATATTCATCTATTTAGCTATGTTTAAACCATCATTATCATCATCATTTGTTACTGTTATTTACATTTTTTGGTATGTTGTCATATGCTATAACACATGTTTTTTAGATAGATTTTGTCGGGTTATGGGGAATTGAGAGTGATGTGAGGTGGGGGAGGGGCCATAAGAGCTTCCACCTTTACGTGGTTGGGCTTGTTCAGTAAAGAATATTAAATTATTCTCAAAACAAAGAGAAGCTCAGTAAGGCAATGCATAGTTATGATGATGATGATGATGATGATGATGAGGACGATGACGATGACAATCATCATCGTCATCGTCATCGCCATCATTATCACCATCATCGTCATGATCATCATTAACACCATCATCATAATGATCTTGATCATCGTCATGATCATCATCATCACCATCGTTATCATCATCATCATCATCATTGGCACCAACATCACCATCATCATCATCATCATCACACGAACTAATACGGCTATATCATCATTTCCCTTGGAACTTTCTAGTATGGAATTGATTATCTTAGAGTTAACACTTCATATTACCAACCTTACACTTCATAGGGAAATCACAATATGCTCTATGCATTTAAACTAATCGAAGTCACTCAATTCTTAAATATGAACAATTTATCGACATTTTCACAAATTCCCTAAAATAAATCCAAGTTCTTAGAGATTTGGTCTATGCTAGAAGTCAAGAAAACTGTAATTGAGGGGTGATGAGCTTTGATGTCTCCTTCATAATTCTAATTTAATCATGTTTGTAAATCCTTCAATCCTATCGCTAGTTGTTCTTAACAATGGAGGGTTAGGGAATTTCAACACTAGGAATAAGTTTAAGGTCAACCTGATGTAATGCAATTATAAATTTACTATGGTTTTAGGTGTTTCCTTAATGTGGTTTTGTGCTTCAATAATTTAGTTATCACAATCATGTGTTATACATGAGTGATTCAATGACTCCAAATATACTCTATTATACAACACTTTCCATTCCTTATCACCTTATTAGTATATGATATTTAAAGATCATGAAAGATCATTTGTAGAAAATTGATACAAAATATATGCCAAATGTAATTTCATTTTTAAACATTAATAATTCCCTTTAGTGTTGTGTATCTCTACCTTTTATCTGGAGGGGGTTTCTACATAAATATTGGAGTAACTATTTTGATTTGTGTGTGAGTGGATGTACTCAACGTGTTCAATCCTATTGACTCTTTTTTGGTCAATAATAATAGAATTAGGAAGTATTGTTATTTCATCCCTTATTGAAAATTTGAAAACCTAATGCCTAAGTGAATCTAACCGATTTACATTCAAGTATTATATTATCTATTATTGATCCTTCATTAATCATACAAAACATACTTTAGTTTTGATTTCAATGTTGTGGTGTTACTGAAGCTCATAAACTTATTAGCTTGCTTATGGACCTCATTTGGCATTGGATATAAGCATGCATCATCGATAAACAAAATAAAAACTTAATCCTATCCATGCAATGCAAAAAACACCTCTCTATAGCAATGCAAAAAATCGACCTCTGCACAGTTTGCGATCCAGCTAGCTACATGCCATTATTTGTATTTACATGACATCGAGTGTTGTTTATAGTTGTCGTGAGTCCATGATATTCATGAAAGAATTGAAGTCTTGTAGAGGAGGACTCATCAAACCAGCCTTTTGAATTTCATTTTGACGAAAAAAGAGTGGACATTGGTAGCGAGGTTCACATATGTAGTAGGCACAAAGTTTTGAGCTCGTTTCAGGCCTAGTAGTAGACTAGTAGTTGTTTTTTATGTTATAGTCATAGTTGTTGACACATTGCCACACTTTAGATTGCTTGGGGACTTGAGGCTCAAGTCACATCTCGATGGCTAGTAAAATATAAAATAAATAAAATATAAAAAAAAACAAAACAAACAAAACAAAAATATATAAATAATAAAATATAAAATAATAAAACAAAACAAAAATATATATAAAATAAAATATAAAATAAATAAAATATATAAAAATAACAAAACAAAAATATAAAAAAATAAAATATAATATAATAACACAAAACAAAAAAAATAAAAACAAAATATAAAACCACAACAGCCCTGACAAAATATTTCCCCGCGAAACAAAGAACCCAAGCAATAATTTCACAGCGGAGCCGACACAATATACCTCCACATCCGGAGGTCACATAGAGGAGGTTTGTCGGAGGTCATGCAGTGTTATACTCCAAAAATTCATAGAAATTTAAAAAATTTCATATAACATAAAATGTTTGTAGTCGTCACTACTTAGGAACACTTAACTGCTAACGATTACTTTAAACAGTTTTAAACTAGAACTGAATCCTTTGTTAATATCTAGTTCTGCATAATTATTTGTTTGTTTCCATAATTCATTGTTAAGGATTTGATTTAGCAATTTATGATTTGGGAATCACAGGAATTTAAACATCTGTTAATTACTAGTGCTAAGTTTATTTTACTGTTTTTATGAAAGTAGGAAAGAACTTCAGTTGAGATCGAGGCTTACTTAGCTTATAGCTAATGCAGTGGAGAGATTCTTCTTTTACAGGTCCTTTACAGGTAGGAAGTTTTGTTACCAGTTTTCCAGATCGAGATTATTATCTCAACTAGCCTAAAATAGAATGCTAGTAAATTTATTTATTTTATAGCTTTGAGCAGTAAAAGAGACATCGTTGATTCAATTATTTATGTTTTACATAGTAACTAGTAATATAAGTATTTTTGATAAACTGAACTTAATTCAGTTACTCTTCCAATTCGTTGTAACTAAAACATGATCGTTTAACTTTCATTCATCTATCTTCAATTAGTTCTTTTATATAACTCTAGTGAAACTGTATAGCAGATTTCTTTGTTTACTTACTTCACGTTGAGTTAGACTCAAGAGTATTTGTTTCCCACAAATAATGAGTTAAAATAAACTTAGGAATCCTATGATCTAGGTGTAGTAATAAAGTATTTTGACTAAGATTCACACATACAAGTTAAACCTAGTGCATAAGACAATTTTTCTAACTATTCTAGTACTTACCAAAAATAGAGGCAATAATACCAATTGCACATCTTTAAACTATAATTTTACTGCTTTTTATGCAGGGATGAAAGAATAATTTCCTATAAAAATCTATCATTTTTAACCTTTGTATAATCCTCATCTCATAGGGTATTATTGATAAACAATTTACTAGTATCTTAAAATGATACTTAATTTAATACCTAGACTAACAAAAATCAAGCTCAACCTTCACTTAGGTTTTCAACCATACGAACATTTAAAGATTAAGCCCCTTTTCAAGGTCTTATACTATGATATGATTTCTCTTATATTGATGTTTGTTGTGCAATTAACGTTGAAGGATTTCCTTGTGAAGGTTTTTACCCAAATCTAAGATTGTATGACATAATACAAACCCTAGTATAACTACTACCTCCCTAAATTACTCGTTAGGGTTATAACAAGCATAAAAACCATAATAAAGAGTAATGAAAATTATTACAAGGTTATAACATAGTTTTATTTATCGTTTACTAATGTGTGTAGGCTGCTTCAACTGGTCTCGAATTATATCATAAGACCCACCTCTTGCAAATAATTTCTAAGCCACATGGTCGCTACTTGATGGTTAGGCTTTTGGTTGACCTCGGGGCAATATAAAATTGTCCTAAAACCCTAAAATCGCATTTTTCCCTAATATTTTGTCTTTGTTGCGAGTGTATGAGCTGCAGGCTCATGGCCTCATGGTCTCACCCTTTCAATCCTGCTGCGAATGAAAACCTTGCTTCCATGGCTTACCTTTACATGTGAGAGTCTTTTACTTCCTCACCATTCTCTACGTAAGCAAGTTTTCACTGCCTTTCTTTCTATCTGTTAGTGCATGGTCTCCCTTGTCATTATTCTGCTTCTGCATGTGCTAATCTTCAAGCACTAGTGCAGTGAGAGTGAGCACAGCTCTTAAACTGTCGTAATGGGTTTTTTTACTGTTTAATGAGTGTTCTAGTTTAGTGTAGGGTTTTAACTACTTTCATCACCCGAATCCTACTATGTTGGTTTTTCCTCTGTCTCAACGTGGATTTTAGTTTCCAGACTGACACATTCATGTTGGGGTTTCTACTGATAGAGTTAAAATCGTTTCTCAGCGTAGATGCTCTGGTGGCAAGGGTTTGATCTCATTAACTAGTTCGAGGCCGGAGTCAATTTCTTCAGGTGAGGAAATTGTTTGTAAAAATAATTTAATCTACCCTTCTTCATAAAATAATAACTTTATTATTTATAAGTTTCTCACCCAATGTTTTGATTATAACTGTGCAGGTTTCGAAGGATACTCCAAGCTAGAAATAAAATCTATAAAAACGCCACGCAAGGAAAAATTTCAAGCTTTATGACCCTCCGGGTAAGCCTCGGTCTGACTTGGGGTTATCTCCTGCAATGGTTGTATGGTGTGCTTGTTGATACTGCCCATTTGATTGTTTGGGTTCTGCTCGGTCATGGTTACACAATGATGTGTTCAATTTTGGAAGGCCATGTGGTCGATACTGTGATATATTGTTTAAATTATTTGAAGCCCTAGTGGCCGTTTCGTAAAGGAAACTTTGGGCTTTTATCGCCGAGACTTGAGAAAATATGGGCCTAGTTTGTTTACAGTTATGTTGTTTTGATACCGGCTTTAAGCCGTGACTCTGTTTGTAAAAGTCCATAGGACCATAATAGATATAGTTTCAGTTTAGGGTTTAAATGCTATTTAAAGTTTGGATAAGCTCGAAGCTTACTATTTTGTAATTTATATTTTGATAATAATTATACACTTTGTTTTAAGTAACAGATGGAAACTGTGATATTTTTAATTGTTCTGGTTTTCTTTGATTCTGTTTAAATATCCTAAACAAAACTTTTGTTCTTGTAGAATTGATATTTACTTTTATTATGTTTAAAAGTGAAATGAAAAATGTTTTAGACATTTAGTCCTCAAATTATAATTTGTTTTTACGGTCAAATATTATTTACTTCAATAAGTAAATAAAAAGAAAGGTTGTTTATCCAACCTAATTTTTTACTGTATTTTCTAGGTTATTGTATGTTGAAAAACCTTTTAATTACTTTCTCCCAGTTTATATTTATCTCATAGTGTTAACACTATTTTCTTGTAGACAATGTATAAAATTATATATATATAGCTATTAGATTTTGGGGTTATACAAATGAAGAACTGTAAGCTTTAATTTGTTTATAGGTAAAATGAATAACCCCTCTGTTAGTAAAGAGGTGGTAACATTATTTATAATTTACAATTCCTTCAAAAAGGTTTTATTTGCAAAACCCCAATTTCTCTTAGTTTAAATGCATTGTTAGTATTTGATTATAATGTTATTCTAATTTTATGTTACTTAGATGAAAATATCACAGTAAATATCTAGCCTTATTTACTGTTTCTTTAAGTTAATCCTACCTATTTAATTTCTGTTTTTATAATGTCTGTTAATTATTATAGTATTAGTCTTATAGTAAATAACCTATCTACTGTGTAAGTAAGTACACAGATTAAGTATATTTATATTTTAAAATCTTTCTTAGAGACAGATTTGTCTATATTATTACAAAATACTTTATCTAAGGAAAACTTCTAAATAGAAAGGAAAAGCATACAGATGAATAACTCTTATGAAACTTGTAGAAAGTAATAGAACACATTCATGTATACTTCATTCAATTTTTTATCTAAAGTTAATCTAACCTACTGTACTAGAGTACTACCTTTAAAAGGTGTGGAAAATACAGTTAGGTATTTTTTTATTTATCAGTAAAACTGGAAATTATTCTAATCATTTACCCTAATCCATCTATCCAGTATTTAACTATCTTTTCACAGTAAAAGTAATTCTTTTATCTAACCCTAACAACAACAGAGTAGAAACATAACATATTTTGCTTAAACTCTATCTTTCTAGATAACAGTAAACAATTAGGAAACTATACAAATCAAATAGAACCTGAAAATGTAGAAGAGGTGACAACAACTTAAGGAACCTGTTCCTCCCAACCAACTCCTGGAGAAAAGATGGGCTGCAAATCTCAGGACCCCTGAGCTTGTCTCCTGGTCTACCTGGTAGAAGTACTGGGTGAGAGATGTAATTTAGTAATCCTCTGCAACTCTACTGAGTGTTCAGCAGTAAATATATTCTGCATACAGTAGTATGAACTCAGCTTAGAATAGTTGCACTAGTTTAGATCTTCAACACTTTCCACTCAAAACATACTTCAGCTAGTCCCCTCCATCGAATTTTCTTGTGCACTTCATTCACTCAGAATGTTCACGAGTCAAGAATGACCAGCCTCAGATGTCTTCAATGGGAAGTTTTATTAGCATGCCTAGGTCATTTGGGTCAGTTTTCACTTAATGAGCCACTTGCTCTTGTTCCACTTTCTTGGGGAACATGACCACAAAAATAGGGAAGTTGCCACCTGCAACAACTAGAAGTAGTTTGAGGACGCTGCCAAGTGTCAATCTACTCTCAACCCAGCCTACTCCACTAAGTCACCAGTAAAACACTCATTTAACAGCTTCCTTAAGCTGTTGTCTCATCTTTCATTTATTTATTAATAAAATATTCAGCAATTACATTCAATTATCCTTGACCCCCACTTGGTCATTAATTATAGACTTTATAATAAAATATAACATAATGTTTCTTAAAAAATAAAATGTTTTGCTAATTGGGGCATGCGACATGCAGAGGAGGTCGTCGAAGGTCAACTGTGTTTACGGAGAGGAGGGTTTATAGCGGTCAGGGTTTGCAGAGGCAGACGGTTTGCAAAGGCAGAGGAGGGTTTGTAGGTCACGCAGAGGCTGACAGAATGCCCCCAAATCGGTGAGTACCCTAGAATGATTGAGTATGCTCCAATTTTGCTCAAATAATTCTGATTTGAAATTATAATTCTGATTGACCATCACTCCAGTTTTGTCCCCTCTTTCAAAATTATTATCTCATTTAGCTAAGCTAAAGAATGCTAAAATTTAGTTTGAGCACTGCGAGGGCTGGCTCGTAATTGTTTTTAATGTCGGAGGTGCATTGTCTTACTTTATTAAGATACATATGTCGGAAGCTAGTGAATGTGAAGGTGCAAGTAAATTGCAATAGAAAAGTAACAAATATAAGATGAATTTGGACTTAAAAAATACAATCATTTTTTTCTTCTTATGGATTTGGGCTGCAAATCTCTAGGTTGAGGTGATATCATTCGCCATCACTTCAGGCCCTATAACTTAAAATGAAATTCTTCATCTTGAAATTCAAAATTCTGACATTTTCAATGGAATTTGTTCCTCTTTTTGCTATTCTTTTTCTGCATGGGATCAAAGAGATGCTGCACATTCCACGATAAGTAAAAAGTACAAATCTCGATTAATAAAATGATGCCTAGGTCAAAAACTTACATTTACAAGTGCAAAGTTTATAGTTGGATTCCCTTCGTGGCTTCTAGCATATCTACGTCCTGCAAAGTTCACTTTCCCATGATGCATACTTAATCAATGCAATGTAAGAGACTCACCAAAGATCCTTGTTAGGTCTTTTGGTATGAACTTACATTTGCAATGTTCGATTTGCTTTGGGATCTCTAGTGTATCCATGCCTTCAAGCTCAATTCCCCACAGGCGATACATGCTTATTCATTAGAACACAAATGCATCACCGTATCCATGCCGCTGCAAACTCACTTCCCACAAGGGATGCATGCTTATTCATTTGAACATAAATGCCTCACCGAAGACCCTGGTTTGGTCTTTTGGTGTGTGTATTTACATTCACAATTACAAAATTTAAGTCTCAGGTTCTCAAAGTGAAAATTATAACTCACAAATAAATGATACTATATTATAATTTAAGCCACAGGTACTCCAGTTCATCTTTGTAGTCAGAGCATGCTACTTGTGAAAGATCATGAATGGCACCCACACTGCGGATGGTTGCTAATTGTTTAGGTGCCATATCTTTCTTTCATTAGAGGTAGTCATACATGGGAACTTCTCTTATTTGGAAGTGAACACAACAAATTGTGTACATATTGTCATGGCCTCAACTAGATTTTTAAATGTTGGAAATTTAGTGGTGAGAATGGCCATCATTTTTATGGCCACCTCCTTGTCCTTGTCTTTGTTTGTGGACATCCCTTTCCAACTATACTTACATGGATAAATACATTGTCATCATAACATTTTGAATCCAAAGTGGAAGAGGTGCTGAGCAGTTTCTACCTGAGAACAAAAGAGTCTCTTGATAAGCAAAATCTGTATGTATACAAATAATATTATTTTATGTGATAGCATCAATATTGTTCTCAAACATTGTTTCCATGGGATCAAAGTACCTTCCCTAAATTAGCTATGTCTATTATTGTCATTATTTTAATTTTGTTTATTTATTTTTGGTATATGTTTAACTTACTATTACTATAGCAATGAAGTAAATCATTCAATACTCACTCTCAACTACCATTGTACATGGTCACAACCGAAATTTGGAGACATGTGTTTGCTGCATGTATAATATGTAGTATGTACATTCTATTATTTGATATATCTATACATAGATTACATAAGAACCCAAATTGGCATGTACACACAACTAATATGTTGCAAAGTCATCCAAATATGGAAAATAATACGGGAATAAAACTAAGAAAAAAAATCTAAAAGAGGAAAACCTAAGATCTATTTACAATCACTTTCCAGCTGTGGATTTATGCACAATTTTGACTTTGGCTGTGAAGTCTCATCAATGTATCTCAACTTTTTTTGTTCTTTTATTGACAGCTAGCAAAAAGAGTGCAATGCTAGAGGGATTCCATCAAGAGGAAATTCTTGGAAAGAAAAGAAAAGAATGGATGATAAAGGAGGGGGATGAAAAGATAGGATAAGAAGAGGAAAACCATGACAATGAGGTAAGTATGAAGCCAAGAAAGAAGAAAACACCAAAGGAAATGGGGAGGGTCAAAGATTAAGAAAACTAACAAATGCCTCCAATATTTACCTAAAACACACAAAGATACATGTTTTCACATCTATGCTCAATTTTAGTCATTTTAAAACCTTGAATAGGATATGGAATATATTTTAAAAATGTTTTTTTTAAATATAAATATATACCATATTTTTGGTCCTCTCCTTTTCCTTTTTCGAATAAAGCTGACATGGTTCAAGCTCTGCTTAAAAGCCTGTGTTACCGGATCCACCACCCCAGTGTGTAGGATCCACGGATCCACGAATCCGATACATATCCAGATTGGATTCACCTCGAATTCACCATGGAAACAGATCCCCTGCACAAGGAAACATATCATGGTCCCATAAAACGGATCCTGTGAAAAATAATAAAAAAATTCATGAAATTTTAAATGGATCCTGTGAAAAATCAAACAATTCCTGAAATTTTCAAACGGATCCTATAACTTCCAGTGCTTCTATGACCCATTGATCCCCCCAAAAAAATATTTTTTAATGAAAAACTCAAAAAAACCTAAACACCTAATGGCTAAAAGCATAAACCCCATTCCTGCTCAAGGTATGATCTATCCTTATGTCAAGATATGCTCTTGAACTCTGATATATCAATATCAACGTATGTTCTCAACGTTTTTATTTGATATACCTTTATGGTCAAGGTATATCAAGGGCTGATCTATATTTATGTACTATGTTGTTTCTCACTTCATCTACATTGTTTTGTAGTCTTGCCATAGCATTCAAGAAAACCACTTTATTCCCTGATGATAGGGACATGTGGATGTGGCTCACAAAAGCAGTATTATGACTTGCTTCAAGTTCATGCTGAAATGGTTTTTTAAATTATCAATATCACAACTTATCAAATTATCCGTTATGGTACATGAACTCTCCTTTTTGGCAATAACTATAATTTTACTCTCGTGTTTCCTAAATAGTTTTGTTTCTTCATTCTATTTTATATTTATTATAAAATATTTTTATATTTGTTTGTACTTGTCGTTTCCCGGCCATATCCAGATCCTGGGTTTTAAAAAATCTAGCGAATCTGTCTCCAGATCCGGCTCCGGATCCTCATCCATATCCTGGTAACTTAGTTAAAATCTTTGTTGAATATGTAAATAGAGTGACACCAATGATACATGACATGGAGTAGCAAAAAATAAGCTAATGGAGCAAATTGAAGGAAAAATCAGCAGAAGTAGAGATTTCAAGAGAAAACACTCATGTAATTTAAAAAATATGCAGTTGTAGCAAAAACATAAGCAAAGAAACATGAATTCATGCAGGGATGTGTTAAATTTTCTCAAACCATGTTTAACAGAGTTTGCACTCAAATGATTCCTAATCTACTAGATAGTTGAACCTTAAAAACCACTTTAAAATGTTGGTTAGTTAATGCCAATGTTATCGAAACCGGACCGGTCATCGAACCGGCAAAGCCCAAAATGTGAATTGGACCAGAACCGGCAAAAAACCAGGTAAAAAACTGGCTGACTAAATACATAAAATATTCATATTTTGTAAAAAAAACATACATGTTCATGTGCATACATATGAATCCAAACCATTAATACATAAATAGTGTTAGGATAGGCTGAGGGTTAGGTTAGAAGCACAGGTTAGGTTTTAGTTTGTGTTTAAAATAAAATAAAAACAAATTCCGTGAGTCCCCAGTCCGTGGTCGTATGGCAGAGTACGGATCGGCCGATTCCGCTGGTTTTGACCGGTTCCGTACCCAGTTTGGAAAAAAATCCAGTTTGATGAATTCTTTTTGCTGACTAGACCGGCCAACCCTGTAAACCGGTCAGACCAGTCGGTTTTGCCGGTTTCGGTCCGGTTTCGATAACACTGGTTAATGCTAAAATCTGCAAACAGTTATTGTAGAAAATATATAATGGAAACTTACAGGTCTGTCCTAAACCTAGTAGGCCTTGCCCCAAACAAATAATGGACAAGCAAGGGTGGTAAGGAAGGGTAAAGCTCCCAACTCTTAATAACCATCATCAGTTCTAGGCTTACAAACTCCAATTGATGCCTCAAGCTATCCATGTCTAGTCTTAGGAGGAGCCTTCAAATTTTGTGGTGGTTAGAGGGAAATTATGACGCCACAAACACACCAGCATTAAAGAAATACATGACATAAGAGGTATTTAACGATGAGATTGATGATATTCATTAATTAATATACGTGCCAACAGACACAAAGACATATATATTTTTAAAAAATACATAAAAATTTAAAATTTGAATGAAGAATATATATATTTAGCATTACAGCCTATGATTTCAAGCCATTAGAGACATACTATGCAAAGTCTGCTCATTTATATTACTATATGTACCCTGTAAGGGTTAATGTATTAAAATGACACCAAGTGTGATACCTATCTGAAGTTCTGAAATAAAATTGAAATTACATAATTGTCAAAATCATTTCCTATATTGGGATCCTATTAATCAATAGCACCATGTCCCCCCCTCCATGGTCGAGCCCTTACCTCTACCTCAAATCTTAAAGTTTATCCTCCAAGGACATTAGTCAAGACCTTGCAATTTTGATGAAACCATCTAACCCATTTGTTTTCTATTGTTTAAGCTTTCCTACAGAGCATTAGCATGTTCACAAAATCCTTTTCTTAAAGATAAGAGTTCTGGTTTTCGTGGGCATGTTTTTCTTTATGATATGAATTCTTCTACTCTGTTGAAGACCAAGTTCTTTCAAATGGTGGATTGATTACTGAGCTAGACAGAATATTAAGATGCCCACAAGGGCTCCCTGCTCGAATGGAATGAATTTCATCCCTCTGGGCAATTTGGTGAATAGTTATCCCACTTGCCTTCAGCAACTAAGCCAAACGAAGTGTAGTCTCTGTACTGCAACCCTTCTGAGCGGTAGTGACAATGGATTTTGCTCATTATCCTAACCTGTTGTTTGAAGATGAACCTTATACGATTAGATGCCTTGGTTTTTTTTTTGAATTTTTGTCTGACTAAATGCCTAGTGTTCCTTTGAGGGTATGTTATCTCTTCACAACAGAACTGGGCAAAGCAAAGTTTCAATTTGTTTCATTTCTTATGTTATACAAACAGCCTTAACCCTAGAGATGGTTTTGGTTTGTTTGCCCAGATGTATTTATGTTTGTTTCATGGTAGATCAGAATTGTGTTGTAAAAATGGCATTAGGTCGAGTTGCTTATTATAATTTACTACTGTTTTCTGGTTGGGTTCAAGTACAAGGAGATTTTAACAGAAAATTACCCTACAGGATTTCCACACCTAAAGCCAAAGCAAGCCTCTATATGATGTGCAGCCCCTCAGGGAGAGTTTCTCGAAGTATTTAGACTAAAATATAAAATTATTTGTCATTTGTGACAATGGATCTTGCATATCGCATTAAAATGGTGTCTACACTCCTTTGAAGATAACTGTTGTCAAATTAAATGACTCATTTTATTGATGGTATACTATTTCTTCACAATAGAATTTAACAGGGAGTTACAAAAAATGATTAAAAATCTTTGGAAAGACTTAACCCTATAAATGTTTTTAATTTGGTTTTCCAAAGTTAAGTATTGAACTATTTGTTTCATAGAAAAGATAGGATCAAACCCCCTGACAGTTACAATAGGTTAAGTTTCATATCATGATACACTACTATTTTTCTTTGAAATTCTTGCACTTCCATCCTTAGCTTCACTCATTAGAGGAATTTTGGGGTCTAAAATGGGCCTCCTAAGGAAAATAATAAAATAATAGTTAAAATAATAAAATAATATTGATTAATTTTGGAGGAAGAAAGAAAAAAACTACTTTTTGTGTTCGTATTTTTGACATATCTCCCTATGTTTTTACTCAAATTTCGATCATGTCATCATCACATTTTTTCAGGTATTTCTTGTTTTTGGGGTAGCGGGGTCCATCAAAAGTATGCAGTGTGGGTACTCGTTGGATGTGGAATCAAATTCCGCATCCATGGAGCTCTCCCGATCGAAATTTGAGTAAAAACACAATGAGATATGTCGAAAATACGAACAAAAAAAGTAGTTTTTTTTAATGACAAATATGTTAATTCAACCATTATGGTTGACTTATTTTATTGAAATTCTATTGGTTCTTGAATTCCAGCTCACAAAAACTTATTTTGGCACGTTTTCTTATAAGGCCCATTTTAGACCCCAAATTTCCTCTAATGTAAGCCCAATTCATGTCTTTATTTGAATTTTAACAGAGGTTGTCCATTAATCTTCCTAATTTTTAGCCCTCTTCTTTTATTTTCAGGTCACTCGATTGGCAGAATCCTATTGCAAGAACAGAGCAATCAGACTTCCCAAAATGAAACCTACACGCCTTTGGTTGCAAGAAGCAGAATTGACCCTCTTAATTATTTTAAACGATACAAGGGTGGTTACAACATCAAGAGCAAGTATTGTGGGGGGTAACTATCATCCATACACTGCTTTGAGTTTTCAGTTTCCCTGTTGGAGTTTGTAAACTGAATATAGGAATCCCCTTAAATTACCGTGTTGTAATCTTTGTATGACAATGCTTGTATGATTGCAGTCAACTGTTTTCACTGGCATATATGGATATTCTATTACAGCTGCATGGATCATTGCTGGTCTGGTTTATGGAATTTTCCTAACAGACAAATATTGCTACTGCAATAAGAAGACGATGAAGGGTCCATATCAGCCTCATTCAAATCAGTACTATGTATGGCCATTTTGGGCTTTCATCCTCCTCACCATAGTTGCCATGTAAGCTTTCCATGTCTCATTGCCCTTAAGATATTGTCAAAGGCCTTGTTTTTCTCTTAATTCCTTTACTTGATAAAGTGTTTGTTGTTTAGTTGAAAGACTATTATTTAAATGGAGTTTCAGGACATTAAGATGAGATTGAGGTTTCTGCATTTTTCAACAAGAATGTTTATGGTCTTACAGAGAGTTCAATGTGCATACAATTTTAACATTTTTCTCTTCTTAAAGGATTTGTTTCTATTGCTTTCATAGAGTTTCACTACCTTAGAGAAGATTCTATGTATTACAGCTCTTGTTTATATCAAAATGAGATATATTTATATTTTTAATAATTTTGAAGGGGAAAGAGGAGGGTTTACTGCTTTTGTGTTTTCTTTTAATGGTTTATTTAGAAGTTTAAGGAGCATAGGAATAAGTTTTTATTGCAGAAGTACTTTTTTCATCTCTAATTAACAGCAATGGAACTGCAGTATTACTTCTGGATTTGTTCTTGCGGGAAACACCCAATTCCATACAAGGGCAAAAAGGGTGGAGAACACAACATGAGAAGTGTGAAACACTTAAACATGAATGTGAGACATAATGATAGAATGAATGACAATGAGAAAGTTGATGGAATGATGGATGGCTTCTTCTTCAGGAGAATGAAGAACTATTACGCTTCCCTGTAATCACTGTACTCAGCGTATGCTCCATTAAGTTACAACACCTACCCAACAGATCTTACATACTTAGCTTTCTTTGGAAACTTGTGGCCTAGGAAGGCTCAAACAATTCATGACTAGGGAAGGGACACATTGACCATAAGACAAGGTAACAAAGTTTTATCTATTAAATTTGAGGACACAGATAGTCGAAAGAAATAGCTTCATGATGGCTTGGAGAGAATGGAGTCCTCGTCAGCCATTTGGCATGAATATACAGAACCTATGGATAACACATTAATGCATGAAGAATGTTTTCCAGACCAAATGAATTCAGACAATGGTGTATATTTGATTAAGCTAGAGTCAAATTGCAGTGATAAAGCCAAGGTGACAGAAATATCACAACAAAAAATGCCTCAAATCTTATAGCAAAATTCTCTTTCAGTTTTGTACTGTTCTAGTTAGGATATTTCTTGTCATTGATAGTTGGAGTACAAGGTAAACATTTAAATTCATAATGCAAATTTGACTTCAAGGGATACTTTTGTGCCTGTTTTCAAATCCCATAAATATTGCTTTCACATGCTCTTAATTTTATGTTCAATACTCAACTCTTAAAGGAGTTTCCAATAAAAGTGTGCAAGTATCTATTACAGGGAAAATATGCAACTGCAATGTTGTTATAATCAAAATTCTTTTTTTAGAATACAGAGGTTGCATTGAGAGACTTATTTTGTTTAACTGTCATATCGTGGTGTGTATACACATATTTTGCTTTACTTGTATGCTTATCCTTCTATTTCTTAATTCTGGAAAGTATTTCAATTCCTTGATTGCATTAGATTTAGGCTAGAATATTTTATTTGGAGCAACCATGCAAGTTTTTTTGTTGTGAGCTTGCAGGAAAGTGTCCTATAGTTGTATCATCCAGTGATGCATGTGCTCTATCCACAATCATAGAGCTGACACTTCAATACACATTCATTGTTTTCTTCTTATGTAGAGTCTGACGACACTCGAAATGATTTAAATGACATCTAAAAGCGTCTTGTGCACTCCTTGAGGTGGACACTGCATATTTTTCGTTAGTAATGTTACATAACAAAAATAATGATTACCAGTACTGATTACACATGGAGCAATGGCATGTAGATTTGCTATCACATTTCGATGTGTAGATTCAATGTGAAATTCATTTTTTTATGAATATTTTGAAATGGAAGTTTGAAACATTTATTGTAGCATTTCAATCCATTTTATGAATACCCTCTCAAACACTATGAAACTACTTTGTCTAGATGTATATGTAAATCATGTGCTTGTTAGTCCAAACTTAATATTTTTGACAATACATGTTTGTATGTAAACACTATACTGAGTAAGTGCCCTACTTGTTTCAAAGGTATTATTTGTATGCTTGATTAGGAAGTGATTCTTTACTAGTTATTTAATTAACAAGCATCATTTCAAGTTACTAAGCGGTTAGTCATGCATATGAAGCTTCAAGATAGGAACTTGAGTTTTCTTTATTGTATCCTGCATTTATGCCAGAAATTGTACTCTTAATTTCCTATATGCAAGTTCTCTTCAGTCTCATATCGCTCTCTTATTACGGTTACAGTTTGTATGCATGGTCAAAGGCAGATGGTTGGTCACCTCACTCACGGTCCATCCAATGAAAAACCTATGAATCGAATGGCCCAATTGAATGAATTGAAGGGACTCAAGAGTGAAATGAGTTTTCATGAATACTGCAAGCTTGATTAAACTATAATGTTATAACCCCTACAAAACTTTGATATTTTATGCTTCGAACTGTAAATATTTGTGATTGACAGCTCCATGTAGAGAGGTAAAGAGATTGAGAATTCTGAAATGGCAGCAGGGGCTACTACTTGGTCCTTGTAATGAATTTTTGGCTCAGGATCAAATTTCTCACTGCTACCTATTTGTTATAAATACATGGTTGTACTCGACTAAAGAGAAAACTCAATCCCTCCCTAGATTCTCATCCTCCTGTGCAATAACCAGTCACATCCATATCGTTAAAATTTGTATTGTATATAATAAATAACTGTGGGTATCACAAGTGTGATGAGTTTCCATACTTGAGATTTATGTATCGAAGCTCTAACTCAATAGTCCAAATTGGGGGAGTGATTTCAGCTCTGAATTAATTGTGGTTGCTTCTTTTGTCTGAGTTCATTGACTATCGAAACTTATTCATGGTCCCTCTTTACCAATTTGTAAGAAATTTTCGCATATGTTTAACTCATGTCTGTATTGTTGATGTACTTGTAACTTCGGAATGTATTCACTTGTATTTCTTATGTATTGTAACCCGATGTTTATTCCAGGATGTATTTGTAATGTACTTGAGTCATGTCATGCCCCGAGGTTCCTATCGAGAGTTTCTATAATGTACACAAGTCATGTCAAGTCAAGGTGGGTAACCCTCCTATTGTCTAAGGGTTAAAATCCCCGCAGTTCCGGGGCACTAGCGTTATTAGACTCACCTAGTGAAGTCAGCCCTAGTTGGGTTTAGTCAAGTCGGGAATTAGTATAAATAGAGAGCTAGCCTCTCTATTTATCACACACTCGCTCACACTCAGTTGTAGCGCATAACTGGGGAAGAGAAAGACACTGGGGCAAGGAAGAAAGAGGTTACTGCTGTCGAGAGATCATCTTACTATTTTGGGGTTTCACTTTTGGTGTTGATTCTATTTCTGAGGAAGTTGCAGGGTTTTCTCCATTTATGGTTTCCCCGAAGAAAAACACTGTGTTCATTGTCTCTTTTGTTTGATTGTTGTGCTTGTTGTTCTCTCAGTTAAAGATCCTAATGTTATGCTAGCTTAATGTTAAAAATCTAACATGGTATCAGAGCTAACCTGAGAAGAAGACACTATGTAGTTGCGGGAACTAGGGCTTCCTACTTTGTGGATCTCTCTCCACAGATTTTCAGCAAAAGAAGGGTTGAATAACTCTCCTCCTTAGGGCGCATCTTTATGTCGAAGCAGAATCCAATTCTAAGGTTTTTCAGTTTTGGACCCGACACTGCTGCCGGAAATTAGGGCTTTTCACAGAAGTGAAATTTTTCAGTGAGCCCAAGCCTGGATTGATCTCCTCCTCAAAATCGAAGTTAGGGATCAAGATCAAATCATTTGGTTGGACAGAACTCTGGAAAAGAAAAACCCTAATCTGCTCTTGAACCAGCACTACAGGATTTCAGCTCCAAATCCAAATCTGACATCTTGACCTAGTAAGATCTAAATCTTTTGTATTTCCATTTGAGGTTCTCAGTTAAGATGTCTCATCATACCAAGCTTGATGAAAAGCTTGAGGGAGCTGATAACTTTTGAGCTTAGAAGTATAGGATCTCCCTGGTCCTGGAAAAAAATGAGTTGGACTCCTATATCGGTGAGGAGGTTCCAGTTCCAGAGGGAGATGAGGCTAAGGCCTTACATAAGAAGAAGTTGGTTATGGCAAAGAGGATTATTGCTTATTCTATCAAGGATCACCTCATACCATAGGTGTCCTCCCTCAAGACACCTAAAGCTATGTTTGATGCCGAACCAAACTGTTTGAAGGGAAGAACATCAATCGAAAGATGACTCTAAGGAACCAGTTGAAGAATGTAAAGATCTAGAATGAGGAGACCATCCAGTCATACTTCACAAGGGTCTCCCAGATCAAAGAACAGCTGGAAGCAGTAGATGAAGAAGTGGAGAATGCACAAATTGTGATGACGACCTTGAATGGCTCCCTAGGTCATGGGATTCTTTCATCCAAGGAATCTGTGCTAGGAAGAAGTTAGTCAAGTTCAGTAGACTATGGGAAGAATGTTCACAAGAAGAAGCTCGAATAACAGCTCAAGAAGAAAAGATGGGAAGTGAAGATCAAGCTCTCACAGTACACTCCAAGAAAGGAAGAAGGGAAAAGCATCATCACTAAGGTAAGAATTCTCATCAAAAAGGTTCATCTAAAATAAGATATTATATATGTGATGAAATAGGACACTTTGCTAGAAATTGTCCCATGAATAAGAATGGATCCAAGAAGAAGAGGAACTCCAAAAGAAGACATCATGCTCACACTATTGGGGATAATGATCCTCCCAAAAAGAGAGTAAAACAAGACAATGAAGACTCTTCAAGTGAAGAAGAATATGTTCTGATCTCCGCTCTCATGGAAACTGTCACTCATGGAAGCAAAGATTGGCTTATTGACAGTGGGGCTTCCAAACACATGACAGGTTTCAAGGAATCCTTTGAGAAACTATCCGAACATAATTCACCCCATAAGGTGAAACTTGGAGATGACTACCAATATCCCATAAAAGGTAGTGGTGAATCCTCCCACAAGCTAGACTCGGGAAATTCTATGAAAATGAAGGATGTCTTGTTTGTACCAGGACTAAAGAAGAATCTTCTATCCATATCAGCACTGGATGCAAAAGGAATGAGGGTTGCATTTGTAGATGGCCAAGAGGAAAGACTATTGACGATGCAATAGTAATTGGGGAAAAAGAAGGAGGATTATACCAGGACTAAAGAAGAATCTTCTATCCATATCAGCACTGGATGCAAAAGGAATGAGGGTTGCATTTGTAGATGGCCAAGAGAAAAGACTATTGACGATGCAATAGTAATTGGAGAACAAGAAGGAGGATTATACAAATTGAAGGGCCATCCAGAACAAGCCTTGGTCCATGACACAATAGAGCCAAATGAACTTTGGCACAGAAGGCTTGCACATGTGCACTACAGAGCACTACCACTTGCAAGCAAAGTTGTTGAAGGTCTTCCAGAAATTCAAGCAAAACATGAAGGGGTCTGCAAAGGATGTACGAAAGGAAAGAACACAAAGAAGACATTTCCAAGTAGCGAAAGCAAAGCAAAAGGAATCCTAGAAATCATCCACTCTGATGTATGCGGACCAATGTCATCAAGTTCACTAAGCGGGTATGTATACTATGTTTCTTTCATTGATGACTTTTCTAGGAAGACATGGATTTACTTCATGAAGAATAAAGATGAAGTTTTCAGCAAGTTCAAGGAATTCAAAGCCTTGATCGAGAACCACACAGAAAAGAAGATCAAGACCTTTCGATTAGATAATGGAGAAAAATTCACATCAAATGAATTTGAAGACTTATGCAAAGATCAAGGATTAAGAGGGAGTTTTCCACTCCATATAATCCACAACAGAATGGGTTACAAAAAGGAAGAATAGAACTATGATGGAAGCTGCAAGAGCAATGCTTCATGATCAAGATCTTCCCATGCATCTATGGGCAGAGGCTGCCAAAACAGCGGTGTATGTATAGAACCGTACTCCACATAGAGTACTCGAGAACAAGACTCCTGAAGAAGTCTTCTCCAGCAAGAAACCAGAAGTCAGCCGTCTCAAAATATTCGGTTGTCCTGTGTACATACAAATTCTGAAAGAAAAGAGAAAAAAGTTAGATCCTTCAGGAAAGAAGGGTATATTTGTGGGATACTCTGAAAGCTCGAAGGCTTATAGAATATACTTCCCAGGATTCAAGAAGATCGACATCAACAGGGATGTAACATTTGATGAAGACACAGCTTACAACAAATCCAGAAAGAGACCTGCTAAAGAACCTAAAGAAGCATAAGCACCCAGAATTCATGATACAACCATGAATGAAGAAACTCAAGAAGAAGATCGAGAATTTGATGAACCACAAAGACCTGTAGATCCACCTCAAGAGAAGAACCTCACAATAGGAAACCTGCTTGGGTACGAGAAGCTATCCAGGGTGCGAAAAGATATGGGGCTCCAGAAAAGAATCACAGAGAAAGAAAGAGAACCAGATCCTACTCCGGATATGTAGCTTTACCATGTGACTTTATCAATGAAGAACCTTCCAATTATGAAGAAGCGGCAGAACGGAAAGAATGGAAGGATGCTATGATTGAAGAGTATCAATCGATCATGAAGAATGATGTTTGGGATGTTGTCCCAAGACCAGAAGGGAAGTCAGTTGTAACTTCCAAATGGATCTACAAGATCAAGCATGTTGCAGATGGTAGCATAGAGAAATATAAGGCAAGATTCGTGGCTCGTGGCTTCTCACAAAAAGATGGAATAGATGATAAAGAAACCTTTGCACCTATAGCCAGATACACTTCCATCAGATCAGTACTTGCTCTCGATGCAGTGATGAAATGGAAGATACACCAAATGGATGTCAAGACTTCTTTCTTGAATGGTGTAGTGGAAGAGGAAGTGTACGTAGAGCAGCCACTCGGTTTTGAGACACATGACAAGGAATCTCACGTGTGTAGATTGAAGAAAACCCTGTACGGTTTGAAACAGGCACCCAGGACATGGTACGGAAGAATTGACAGCTTTCTATCCAGTTTGGGCTTTACCAAAAGTAAAGCAGATTCCAACCTTTACTACAAGGTTGAAGATGGAAACCCAGTGATGCTCCTATTGTATGTAGATGATATGTTTGTAACAGGTATGGATGGGTTGATTACTAATACGAAGAGAAAGCTCGCTGTCGAATTTGAAATGAAGGACTTGGGTATGATGCATTATTTTCTAGGCATGGAGGTGTGGCAGAATGTGGATGGAATCTCCCTCGGACAAGGGAAGTATGCAATAGAGATCCTGAAGAGGTTTGGGATGATGGACTGCAAGGCCATGACCACACCTATGGCATCGAACCTGAAGCTGTTGAGTGATGCTTCATCAGAAGCGGTTGATGCTACAATGTATCGTCAGATGATTAGGTCCTTGATGTACCTGACGAACACGAGACCAGATATTTTCTTTGCTGTAAACACCTTGAGGCAGTTCTTGACAGATCCGAGACATGTTCACTTGATTGCTGCAAAGCATATTCTGAGGTACCTGAGGGGTACAATTGATTATGGGCTCAAGTATGAGGCGAATCAGAAGATTAACCTGGAGGGTTATGTTGATTCGGATTGGGCAGGCAGTGCCATCGATAGGAGGAGCACTTTAGGGTGTTGCTTCAGTATGGGATCAAATGTGATCTCTTGGTTTAGCAAGAAGTAATCTTGTGTGGCATTGAGTACAGCTGAAGCAGAGTATGTCGCAGCTTGTTCATCTAGTTGTGAGGTAGTATGGCTGAGGAAGCTACTGTCTGATTTATTTGATCTCCAGATGGATTCTACTTGTATACATTGTGACAACCAAAGTTGCATGAAGTTGTCAGAGAATCCAGTGTTCCATGACAAGTCGAAGCATATCAAGATCAAGTATCACTATA